>CM044005.1:54657182-54662182 GCA_024085815.1 Flaveria linearis
AATGAGGAAGATGAGGAGGCCTACGATAATTGGGTAAAATACACTGAGGACTCGGTCCAAGTGTCTTGCCTCATGTTGGCAAGTATGACTCCGGATCTCCAAAAGAAGTACGAACGTCACGGAGCATACGACATGATTACCCAGTTGAAGGAAACGTTCCAACAACAAGCAAGGTAGAGCGCTTTGAAACGGTTCGAGCACTCCATGCATCTCGTATGGATGACACCCAATCAGTCTCATCTTATGTACTTAAGATGAAGAGCCACATAGACCGCCTCGAAAGGCTGAATTGTCCCATCTCGAAAGAGTTGGTTGCGGATTTGATCCTCAACTCTTGTCAAAAGGTTTGACAACTTTGTTATGATTATAATATGAATGGGTGGGACACGAAAATAAGTAGGCTTCACTCTATACTCAAAACAGCCAAGGTGGCCATGGGTAAAAAGGTTTTACTCGTTCTCACCATTAATGAAGGTGGGAGCAAGAAGAGGCCTGACCCCGCACCCAAGGCAAGTGTTGCAAGGGTAAAGGGTACGTTGGGGAAAGGGACAGGGAGTGGTAAAAGTTCCACCACTAAAACTAGCTTAGAAGAAGCAAAAGGTTGCTTCGAATGACCCATGCTTTAGTGTGGAGAGATGGGAAATTGGGTAAGGAATTGTCCTGTCCATCTCAAAGAATTGCAAGCTAAGAGGGATGCTGGACAACCTCTGGTACAATTTTCATGATTCATATTGATCTAATTTTAATATCCTCTAACACATGGTATTGGATACTGGATGTGGAAGCATTTTGAACAATGTTTTGTATGCTCCTAGTTTGACTGGGAACATTATTCAGTTCCCAATTAAGACAATATGGTTATGTTTTTACATTTATCAAAAAATGAAATTCATGTTTCTTTAAATAACATCTTTTACTTTAGAGCTATTCCTATTAATGGTATTTATGAATTGGTTCGTGAAACACATTATATGGTTCGTGAAAACACATTATATGATAGCTCTTGTACCAAAACCACCAAGAAGCTCAAATTGGATTTGAGTGATACCTTTGGCATTGCCGTATTGGTCATATAAACAAGAAGCGCATACAAACACTTCAAAAGAACGGTCTTTTAAAAGCAAGTGAATACGATTCATTTGATGTATGTGAATCTTGTTTACAAGGCAAAATGACTAAGGCACCTTTTAGTGGCAAAATCAGAAGGGCAAAAGATTTATTAGGTATCATACATTCGGATGTATGTGGTCCTTTTAAGCCAATGACTAGGTACAATGAAAGATACTTTATTACCTTTATGACAACTATAGTCAATATGGGTATGTGTACTTTTTAAGACACGAAGATGAAGCTTTTAAAATGTTCAAAACCTTCCAGAATGAAGTAGAAAATCAACTCAACAAGTCAATAAAAACTCTCCGCACCGATAGAGGAGGTGAATATCTAAGTATGCTTTTAGAGATCATCTTAGAAGTCATGGGATTATCTCACAACTATCTCCACCTGGGACACCATAACACAATGGTGTATCCAAGAGGAGGAATTGAACTCTATTGGATATGGTTCGGTCTATGATGGCTAGAAGCTCATTGCCTCTATCATTTTGGGGTTTGCTTTGCTCTTGCGGTCCATATTTGAATATGGCCCCAACCAAGAAAGTGGAAAAGACACCTTTTGAAATATGGCATGGAAGGGTTCCATCTCTATCATATTTAAAGGTGTGGGGATTATGTTAAGACTCCCTCCTCAAACAAGTTAGAAGGCCGTTCCACTAAGTGTATCTTTATTGGATATCTAGAGATTCTATAAGATATTGTTTCTATGATCCATTGGAACAAAAGGAGTTTCTTGCAAGAAGGCTGAGTTTTTAAAAGCTAAGTTCCTTATGGAAGGAGCTAGCAGTAGAATAGTGGATCTTGAGGAGGATCAAGACCCACAACACGGTACATGTTTGGTTGACACTAGCACTCAGCATGAGGATGTTAAGAATGATCAAACGATTGATCAATACACATAAGACGTTCACAGATCTGCTAGGACTAGTAATGCACCTGAAAGATATGGATTTTTCATGGATGGATGCTATGTGGTAGATTCTGATGAACCAACCATATACAATGATGCAATCTCCATTTGGATTGTGACAAATGGCATGAAGCCATGAACGTTGAGATGCAATCCATGTATGACAACCAAGTGTGGGACTTGGTCGCACCACCTCTTAACTCCAAAGTGGTTGGAAGTAAGTGGGTTTTCAAGAATAAAACCGATATGCATGGAAAATTGAATATTTATAAAGCTAGACTTGTAGCAAAAGGTTTCACTCAAACTCAAGGGTTGATTATGATGAGACCTTCTCGCCGGTTGCAATGCTAAAGTCTATTAGAATATTATTTGTCATAGTTGCTCATTATGATTATGAGATTTGGCAAATGGATGTCAAAACCGCTTTTCGAAATGGATATCTTGAGGAAGATGTCTATATGGTTTAGCCTGAAGGTTTTGTCAATCCAAAACATCCTAACAAAGTATGCAAGTTAAAGAATCAATCTATGGATTGAAGCAAGCATCAAGAAGTTTGAATTGACGTTTTGATGAAGAGGTAATCAATTTGGGTTCATCAAACACTGATGAAGCATGTGTGTATAAGAAAGCTAGTGGGAGTATCATCACTTTCCTAGTATTGTATGTCGATGGCATCCTACTATATGGAAATGACGTTCCAACCTGGAAGGGGAAAAACCTGGCTTGGAAGCTGTTTTTTCTATTAAGGATCTTGGGGATATTTTGGGAATAAAGATCTATAGGGATAGATCAAGGCGTTTTATAGGTTTAAATCAAAGTGCATACATTCATAAGATCTTGAAAAGGTTCAAGATGGAAAACTTTAAGAAAGGTACGGTACCTATTCAAAGAGGAACGATATTGAGTCTAACTCAATGTCCAAGCTCAAAGTTAAGCAAGATAAAATAAAGGGAATCCCGTATGCGTCTCCTATAGGATCCATCATGTATGAAATGATATGCACTAGGCCGGACGTGTCATGCGCTTTGAGCATGACAAGCCGATACCAACAAAATCCTGGAAATAGTCATTGGATGGCTGTTAAGAACATACTTAAGTACCTACGGAGGACTAAAGATATGTTCCTAATCTATGGATCTGGTGAGGAGGAACTCGTGGTAAAAGGTTACACGGATGCGAGTTTCCAACTTGATCGGGATGATTCATGATCATAATCGGGATACATTTTCATCTTGAATGGAGGAGTAGTTTTTTGGAAGAGCTCTAAGCAAGATGTGGTGGCATTATCAACTACAGAGTCAGAATACATCACCGCTTCATTAGCAGCTCAAGGAGCTGCATAGTTGAAGAAATTCATTGCCGGTCTAGGGGTGGTCCTTCCATTCAGGATCCCCTAGAAATTCTTTTTTATACGAGGGTGCGATTGCTCAATCAAGGAACCCCGTGCACATCAAAAGACTAGGCACATTGAGCAGAGATTCAACTACATAAGGGATGAAGTTGAAAAGGGAAGATATTATTCGTAAAGTTCACACGTATCAAAACATTGTGGATCCACTCACGAAGCCCCTTGAAAAGGCAAAGCATGAAAGTCATACTTGTGCCGTGGGACCTCGATATTCTAGTGACTGGATTTGATCTTTTAATTTTGTATTTGGATTTTGGAACATTTCATTACTTGAAAAAATTATTTGGTTATAATGTTTCAACTAATGTTCCTATGTTGGATGTTTAATCCATGAGTTTACTTAAAACGTCCGTAGTCGTTCATACTTGTGGGAACAAGTATGAGGGTAAGACTTTATGAACTTGGATTGGTGGATATTCACATAGGTGAATATAGAGTAAAGGGTTGCTAGCAAGGTTCATAGATATTTCTGGGATACAAATATTGGACTGACCCACCCGCATCTCAAATATTATTACATGGAATCTTCTTGATTGATCATAAGTAATTTTGAGTAAAGGCAAATATCATTTGGTATCCTATGACCTGAGATACATACTGGGTCTTGATATTCATAGAGTATTATACCTTGACTTAGTTCTTCGCTGTTCTGAAACATGGTTGTACACAAGGCCAAATTCAGATATAGTACAAGGTGATTATAAGAATCGTATGTAGTCAAGATGGGATTTGTCCCTCTTATTCATTAAGAGTAAGATGTCTAAGGCCTGTTAAAGTTAAATCAATGGAGAATGATCACTCTGTGTCTCTAGGATTTAACATAACATCTAGACAAAAGGATAGATGATTGATTCACCTAGAACATTTTCAAGTAAGGTACTTGAAGGGGATAATGTTATTGAATGGTACTTAGTCATACGTATTAAGGGTAGTAAACCGTTGTTAGGTGGTATTTACTGCTTGCATCAATCTTCTATGAATGTTATGCCAGTGGGAGATTGTTGGATCTTATATGCCCAAGACACATACAAGATTGATGTGGTTAGTACGTTATGATCCAAGACGGATCATACCCAATAACAAGCTAAACAAACACCAATAAATATTTATTTGTTGATATGATCAATCAAATAAATATTGACACCAATTTAGAAAATGGGATTTCTAAATTATTGCATTTGATATAACAAGTTTATCGATAATTTGTTTCATGAGAAATTATTTGTATTATTATTTAAATAGGTTAATAATAACAAAAAAGAGTGGTTGAGTTATAAAATTATAAGAGGTTAATTTTATAAACTTATACAAATAAATAATACGTGTGATAAAATTTCAAATGGAAGGGAACCTTCGACCGCCCTTTGGTCTTCACATTGGGATTCCATGTCTTGTTTTATTACAAGACTTTAACCCATCCACACACACACCTACCTACACACTCTCTCTTACATGTAAAGTGAAACTTTTCCCTCTTGTTTTCTCCTTTGAAATCTTGGCCAAGAGGAAAAGAAGAAGAAAATTTTGGTGTTCATACTTCCTAACAAGTTAGGTGTGTTTACATGAG
>CM044005.1:54664682-54729682 GCA_024085815.1 Flaveria linearis
GCCATATTTGTTCTGTAGGTCATAGCCAATTAAGTTTTGTGTCCTAATGACCCTATTAGGGTTTGATGGGCCAAAGCCCATTTAGGTGTGTATTGACGTGAGCCTAAGCCCAATGTTGTTGGACCTATTTCATGGGCTTCCTAGACAAGGTTTGGTGTCATTATGTGGCCTAATTGTTGGGTTTGTGACAAGATTATCAAAGTTAGTTTAACCATTTAAACTACAAAAACGCAGCGGATATAAGTTGTTAAAATTAGGTTTAATAATCTGAAAATAAACCATACTTTAACACAAAACAAAACCATGAACAAGGATCATATGTATGTGAAATGAAATGCTATAAAAAAAACGAAAAAAAGAACAACCATAGGATGTTGTTGAAACTACCTTTCAAGAACAAAGGAATGTTGTATGGATGATGATAAGATGATGATGCTTCTTGAATGCCTAGCCTCCAAAGAGAAGTCCTCAAGCTTGTATACCCACAAGCTCTTGCAAACACCTCACTTGTTAGGAAGTGTAACACCTAAACCTCTTCTCGTGCCTTCTTCAAGACTGAAATTTCAGCCACGTTGAATCCAAAAATTCAGCCTTGAATCCGAAAAATTCAGCTTAGAAATAAAGAAGATAGAATTCTTGCATGTGTGTGAGAGAGAGTGTGGATTGGGTTGAGTGTTGTGTGATATTAAGTTTTGTAAAGAACCAAGACAAAAGGAATCCCAATGCCTCCCTTGGGCGGCCGAAATAGGATTGAAATAGGTTCCCACCCATTTCAATTTTATAAAATTGTTACACTCTTTAATCTCATAAGTCTATAAAATTAAACCCCTTTTAATTTTATAACTTTAACACACTATTATTTGTTATTATTTAACTAACTTAAATAATGATACATATAATTTATCGCAAACAAATTATCCATATAATTTGTTCTATTTCAAATGCAATAATTTAGAAAACCTATTTTCTAAATTGGTTTTAATATTTATTTGTTTGATCATATCAACAAATAAATATTTATTGGTATTTTCCTAGCTTGTTATTGGGTATAACCCGACGTGGATCATAACGTACTAACCATACCAATCTTGTATGTGTCTTAGGCATATAAGATCCAACATCTCCTACTTGCATAAGATTCATAGAAGATTGATGCAAGCAGTAAATACCGCCTAACAACGTTTAATACCCTTAATAAGTATGACTAAGAGCCATTCAATAACATTATCCCCTTCAAGTACCTTACTCGAAATGTTTTAGGTGAAACAATCAACTATCCTTTTGTCACAGATGTCATGTTAAATCCCAGAGACACAGAGTGATCATTCTCTGTTGATTTAACTTTATCAGGCCTTAGACATCTTACTCTCAATGAATAAGAGGGACAAATCCCGTCTTGACATCATACGTCTCTCACAATCACCTCGTATCATACCTGAATTCAGCCTTATGTACTGCCATGTTTCAGAACAGCGAAGAACTAAGTAAAAGTATAACATTCGGTGAATATCAAGACCCAATATGTATCTCAGATCAGAGGATACCATGTACTAATATTTGAGATGCGAGTAAGTCCAATATTTGCATCCCACAAATATCTATGAACCTTGGCAGCAACCCTTTGCTCTATATTCATCCATATGAATATCTACCAATCCAAGTTCATAATAGTCTTACCCTCATACTTGTTCCCACAAGTATGAACGACTACGGACATTTTGAGTAAATGATTTACTCATGGGTTTTTAACATGCAAAATAGGAACATTAGTTGAAACATTATAACCAAATAATTTATCTAAGTAATGAAAGGTTCCAATATTCAAATACAAAATTAATGATCAAATCCCGTCACTAGAATATCAAAGTCTCATGGCACAAGTATGACCTTCATGCTTTGCCTTTTCAAGGAGCTTCGTTAGTGGATCCGCAATGTTTTGATCCGTGTGAACTTTGTGAATACATATCTTTCCCTTTTCAACTTTATCCCTTATGTAGTTGCATATCCGCTCAATGTGCCTAGTCTTTTGATGTGCACAGGGTTCCTTGATTTGAGCAATCGCACCCTTGTTATCACAAAGAATTTCTAGGGGGTCCTGAATGGAAGGGACCACCCCTAGATCGGCAATGAATTTCTTTAACCATGCAGCTTCCTGAGATGCTAATGAAGTGGCGATGTATTTCAGACTCTGTAGTTGATAATGCCACCACATCTTGTTTAGAGCTCTTCCAAGAGACTACTCCTCCATTCAAGATGAAAATGTACCCCGATTGTGATCGTGAATCATCCCGATCAGTTTGGAAACTCGCATCCGTGTAACCTTTTACTACGAGTTCCTCCTCACTAGATCCATAGATTAGGAACATATCTTTAGTATTCCTTAGGTACTTAAGTATGCTCTTAACATCCATCCAATGACTATTTCTAGGATTTTGCTGGTATTGGCTTGTCATGCTCAAAGCGCATGACACGTCCAGCCTAGTGCATATCATTGCATATATGATGGATCCTATAGCAGACGTATACGGGATACCCTTCATTTTGTCTTGCTCATCCTTTGAGCTTGGACATTTAGTCGTACTCAGTACCTCTTTCAATAGGTACGGTACCTTTCTTAGAGTTTTCCATCTTCAACCTTTTCAAGATTTTATCAATGTATGCACTTTGATTTAAACCTCTCAACCGCCTTGATCTATCCCTATAGATCTTTATCCCCAAAATATAGGCGGCTTCACCAAGATCCTTAATGGAAAAACAGCTTCCATGCCAGGTTTTTACACCCTCCAAGGTTGGAACGTCATTTCCAAATAGTAGGATGTCATCGACATACAATACTAGGAAAGTGATGATGCTCCAACTAGCTTTCTTATATACACATGCTTCATCAGCATTTTTGATGAACCCAAATTTGATTACTCTTCATCAAAACGATGATTCCAACTTCTTGATACTTGCTTCAATCCATAGGTTGATTTCTTTAACTTGCATACTTTGTTAGGATGTTTTGGATCGACCAAACCTTCAGGCTGAACCATATAGACATCTTCCTTAAGATATCCACTTAGAAAATTAGTTTTGACATCCATTTGCCAAATTTCATAATCATAATGAGCAGCTATCGTAAATAATATCCTAATACACTTTAGCATTGCAACCGGTGAGAAGGTCTCATAATAATCACCCCTTGAGTTTGAGTGAAACCTTTCGCTACAAGTCTAGCTTTGTAAGTATCCAAGTTTCCATGCATATCGGTTTTGTTCTTGAAAACCCACTTACTTCCAACTATCTTGGAGTTAAGAGGTGGTACAACCAAGTCCCACACTTGATTGTCAAACATGGATTGCATCTCAACGTTCGTGGCTTCAAGCCATTTGTCACAATCCAAATTGGACATTGCATCATGTTATGTGGTTGGTTAATCAGAATCTACCACATAGCATCCATCTACAAAAAATACATATCTTTCAGATGGATTACTACTTCTACCAGATCGGCAAACGTTTGTGCGTATTGATCAACCATTTGATCATCCTCTTGTTGAGTGTTAGTGTCAACCAAATGATATCGGGTTGTGGTTCTTGATCCTCTTCAAGTTCCACAGTTCTACAGCTAGCTCCTTCCATAAGGAAGTTAGCTTCTAAGAACTCATCCATCTTGGCAACAAACTCCTTTTGTTCCATTGGATCATAGAAATAATATCCCATAGAATCTCTAGGATATCCAATGAAGATACACATAGTGCAATGGCTTTCTAAATTTTTTGAGGTGGGAGTCTTAACATAAGCCTCACAACCCCACACCTTTAGATATGATAGAGATGGAACCCTTCCATGCCATATTTCGAAAGGTGTCTTTTTCACTTTCTGGTTGGGGCCATATTCAAAATACGGGCCACAGAGAGCAAAGAGAAACCCTAAAATGATAGAAGTAATGAACTTCTATCCATCATAGATCGAATCATATCCAATAGAGTTCGATTTCTCCTCTCGAACACACCATTGTGTGTTGGTGTTCCAGGTGGAGATAGTTGTGAGACAATCCCACAACTTCTAAGATGTCCTCTAAAAGCATTATTTAGATATTCACCTCCTCTATCGGTGCGGAGAATTTTTATCGATTTGTTGAGTTGATTTTCTACTTCATTTTGAAAGGTTTTGAACATTTCAAAAGCTTCATCTTTGTGTCTTAACAAGTACACATACGCATATCGACTATAGTCGTCGGTAAAGGTAATGAAGTATCTTTCATTCTACCTAGTCATTGGCTTAAAAGGACCACACACATCCGAATGTATGATACCTAATAATTCTTTTGCCCTTTAGGTTTTGCCACTAAAAGGTGCCTTAGTCATTTTGCCTTGTAAACAAGATTCGCATACATCAAATGAATCATATTCACTTGCCTTTAAAAGACCATTCTTCTGAAGTGTTTGTATGCGCTTCTTGTTTCTATGACCAATACGGCAATGCCAAAGATAGGTGTTACTCAAATCCAATTTGAGCCTTTGGTGGTGGTTTGGTATAATGAGCCATCATATAATGTGTTTTCACAAACCAAATCATAAATACCATTAATAGGAATAGCTTCAAAATGAAAGATGTCATTTAAAGAAACATGAATTTCATTTTCAATAAATGTATAACATAACCATATTGTCTTAATTGGGAAACTAAAATAATGTTAATAGTCAAACTAGGAGAATACAAAACATTGTTCAAAATTGCTTCCAAACCATTTGGAAGCTTCAAGATGCAGTCCCCACGTTCTTCAACTTGAACTTTTGCCTTATTCCCCATTTAGAGTCTTACATCCCCTTTCTTGAAGTCCTTACTTCTTTTGAACCTCTGCAAGAAATTGCAAATATGAGTTCCACATCCGGTATCCAATACCCATGTGTTATAGGATATTAAATTTAGATCAATATGAATCATGAAAATTCTATCTGAGGTTTGCCCAGCATCCCTCTTAGTTTGCAACTCTTTGAGATGGACAGGACAATTTCTTGCCCAATGTCCTATCTCCCCACACTTAAAGCATGGGTCATTCGAAGCAACCTTTTGCTTCTTCTCCGTTGGTTTTGGTGGTGGCGCTCTTACCACTCCCTTTCCCTTTCCCCTAACGTACCCTTTACCCTTGGCAACACTTTCCTTGGGTGCGGGGTGAGGCCTTTTCTTGTTCCCACCTTCATTGATGGTGAGAAAGGGTAAAACCTTTTTACCCATGGCTGCCTCGGCTGTTTTGAGCATAGAGTGAAGTTCACTTATGCTCTTGTCCCACCCGTTCATGTTATAATTCATAACAAAGTTGTCAAACCTTTTTGACCAAGAGTTGAGGATCAAATCCATAGCCAACTCTTTCAAGATGGGACAATTCAGCCTTTCGAGGCGGTCAATATGGCTCTTCATCTTAAGTACATAAGATAAGACCGATTGGGTGTCATCCATACGACATGCATGGAGTGCTCGAACCGTTTCGAAGCGCTCTGCCCTTGCTTGTTATTGGAACGTTTCCTTCAACTGGGTAATCATGTCGTATGCTCCGTGATGTTCATATTCATTTTGGAGATCCGAGTCATACTTCCCAATATGAGGCAAGACACTTGGACCGAGTCCTCAATGTATTTTACCCAATTCATAAAGGCCTCCTCATCTTCCTCATTGGGTTGATCGGGAATCGGATCGTCTAATATGTATGACCGTTTCTCTTGCTTGAGAACAATTCTCAATTTTCGAAACCAATCAATAAAATTGTTATGATTTAGATGCTCCTTTTGGAGAATGGTCCTTAGTGATAGTGAGTGAGCGGATGGGACATCATTATTTTCATTGTTGTTGGTGGCCATCTATAAAATTTAACAAAGTCCAATTTTAATATTTTTGATATTGTCGTATTTTAATAATTAATACCCTTTTATGTGTCATACATAAATTTAAAGTTCTAGAGTCCAAAGTTACATTTAAATAGTGGTTAGATGACCTTTGTCCCATTATTTAAATTAACAAGGTAGTCAACTTTTGACAATTGCAACCATTTGCAACTTCTATAGGTATGGGATCGACTTTAAACATCATATGTATAGTCGGCATGTTAATCCCATCAACACCCTTTGCAAATCACATTGTAGGTGATCCATTTAACATGGTTTGCAAATCAAGTCGCCCTACTTGCACACACATGTGTGTTTACCAATACAAGTGGTTAGGTGATCTTTATCCCACAAATATGGTATTCTCACCTTAAATCACAAGTTTCCTCAAAATGGTTAGGTGACCTTTATCCCATTTAGAATTTCCAAGTGACTCAAGTGTTGTGCAAAAGGATGGTGTTAAACTTGTGTTCAAAAGAAATATTAAGCTTTAAAAATTCTAGTTTAGAAAACTCTATGTACCTTGTGTTTGCATCCTTTCAAACACATGGTGCCCTATGGTTCTCTTTTTAATAAAACCCCTTTATTAAAGTCATAAATCCTTTTAATAACCTTTTATTAACCATTTAATGATAAAGAACCATCAGTTTTCAGCTTGTTATGTTTGTTAATAAGTTTGTTATGCATATCCAAATATCAAACAATCAACCATAAAATAAACAACCAAACAAACACAACCATTACAATTTCAAGTGTATAACAATAGCTACTATGTTGACTACACTTGTTTGCCATCACAAGTGTTTTCATTAGGTCTTTCCTAAGGTTAACAATGACACATCAAAATGTGTCCATGAACTCCCAGTTGAATCCACATCAAAATGCTTCAAGTGTCCATGTCTTTTGTGTCCTTCTTTGGGTCTTCAACTTGTGCATCTTCTTTTACAAATCATATCCTAATACCATTTTTTTTTCTGATAAAAGAAATGCACCTAATCTATTTATTACATAATAAATGAGTAAATAAATTATAACCCAAATTACAAATACAAAAAAAATGTTACAACCCTTTCAAGAACAAAACGAAACATGACAAAATCACTACAATCAACCAAGTCCAAATCACATTAGGTCAAGGCTATGTTATGCACTAAAAGATGTATCAAATACAACATTCAAGAACAACCATGAATTCCCTTTTTAACCCTAAAATTTCAGCCAACATAAACTAAAATTTAGGGTTCTTGTCCAAACAAAACAATCAACCATTTGACATCAATCATTCAAGGTTTATTCTAAAGCATGTAAAATAAAACTTGAAAGACAAGGGATTCCATACATCCATAAAAACAACCCCTAATAGGTTGAAAAGTCCATGAAAACTAACTTTTCTTGGACTTTTGAAACAAATATTCCACATAACCAGTTCTAGATGCTATTATTGGGTTTGTGACAAGATTATCAAAGTTAGTTTAACCATTTAAACTACAAAAACGCAGCGGATATAAGTTGTTAAAATTAGGTTTAATAATCTGAAAATAAACCATTCTTTAACACAAAACAAACCCATGAACAAGGATCATATGTATGTGAAATGAAATGCTATCAAAAAAACGAAAAAAAAGAACAACCATGGGATGTTCTTGAAACTACCTTTCAAGAACAAAGGAATGTTGTATGGATGATGAGAAGATGATGATGCTTCTTGAATGCCTAGCCTCCAAAGAGAAGTCCTCAAGCTTGTATACCCACAAACTCTTACAAACACCTCACTTGTTAGGAAGTTTAACACCTAAACCTCTTCTTGTGCCTTCTTCAAGACTGAAATTTCAGCCACTTTGAATCCGAAAATTCAGCCTTGATTATGAAAAATTCAGCTTAGAAATGAAGAAGAGAGAGTTCTTGCATGTGTGTGAGAGAGAGTGTGAATTGGGTTAGGTGTTGTGTGATATTAAGTGTTGTAAAGAACCAAGACAAAAGGAATCCCAATGCCTCCCTTGGGTGGTCGAAATGGGTTCCCACCCATTTCAATTTTATAAAATTGTTATACTCTTTAATCCCATATGTCTATAAAATTAAACCCTCTTTTAATTTTATAACTTTAACACACTAATATTTATTATTATTTAACTAACTTAAATAATGATAAAAATAATTTCTCATAAATAAAATTATCCATATAATTTGTTCTATTTCAAATGCAATAATTTAGAAAACTTATTTTCTAAATTGGCGTTAATATTTATTTCTTTGATCATATGTAACACCCGTATTTTTTTTGAAAGAAATAAAAGAAAACGAGAAAGAAAAGGAAAGAAATAAAGGTCAACATAAGTGGAGGGACCAAAATTGTTGAAAGTGCAAACTTCATATTTATTTTGATACAAAAGGTGGTATAGCCACCCATGTCCTGCTACTTTTCACCTTTTCTACCGGTTCTAGAGAGAGAAAGAGCAGAACTTCGGATTTTGAAGAAGAAACAAGAGAGTTCGAAGTTTTTGGTAAGAAATCTCGAAATTTTGATGTTTAGGATGATTCTAGAACCGTTTATGTACTTAATAAATGTGCTTGTGTGTTCGGTAGTATGTGTGTGTGTGTGTTTTAGGTGTAGAAACGACTGGGAAGTTCAAGAAGGGGTATCAAAAACCCGAAGACAACTAAGGTAAGTTTCTAGACCCCCTTTTTACATGTTTTTAAATGATTTGGGGCTGGAAAATGCGTGTATGTATGTTTTTATGAATTTGGGTATGATACCCGTATGTTATGTACATGTGTATGTTTATAGAGTATGATTTGGGGTGAACGTATGGTTATGTTTATGTTAAGTTTATGCCTGGAATCGTATGTACATGTTTAGAACTAGGTATTATGATGTTTGGGGACTGGAAAATGACTTAGAAACCATAACAGGCTGCTAATACGCCTAATAAGTCCAAATAGTAGTCATGTGTCTGAAAGTTGGACTTAGAAAAACTAAGTACAAGATAATAAGACTGAACAATACTCATGAGTCCCAACAGTACTCATGAGACTAGAAATTTACTAAGTATGGGGATCATGAGTCCCAACAGTACTCATGAGTCTCAACAGTGCTCATGAGTCTGAAAATTACTAAGTATGGGAGGTGAAAAGTCTGAACAGTAGTCGTATGACTAGAAAAATTTTCTAAGTATAAGGTGAGAAGTCCAACAGGGCTCATACGCCCAACAGGGCTCATACGCCCAATAGTGCTTATACGCCCAAAGTTGAAATTTTTCTAAGTGTAAGCTAGTAAGTCCGACAGTGGTGAAACGCCCAAACAGGGCTCATACGCCCAAACACTTAGAATTTTTACAGAATTTTTCTTGGAGTCTGTGCAGTAGGGTTTCATATGATTAATGACTAGGGACTTATTAAATGTATATGATTATGTCCGAATGTCATAATATCCCTTTTTCTTAATATTTTAATTATATTATGATTAAGGTTATTATTAATATTAATATTATATTATTATTAATATGCTTATTAATAATAATATTGTATGACTTTACGTGGTATGATCATGATCAAGACAGGAAGTATTATCATTAATAAAGTGAAAGATTAATGATAAAGAAGAATGGAACGTAAATGATTGAACGAAAGTCTTGCAATCAAATGAATGGAGGTGCACACCCCTGGCAGGTGTTAGCTCAACTGTGATGCGGGTTCGCTACCCCGAAGGATGCACACAGGGTCAATCCTTGAGATTGGCATAGAGGTGAGCGACTCGGTGTCGCAAAAGATTCACAGGATGAAGATCAATCTTTGTGATTGGCTTAGAGGTGAGCGACTTGGTGTCGCAAAAGACTCACAGGATGAAGGTCAATCTTTGTGATTAGCTTAGAGGTGAGCGACTTGGTGTCGCAAAAGACTCACAGCTTAAGTGAAGATTAATGATAAAAGTACGAATTGAACGATGATGAAGATAATGAAAATATTACCTATGTGTACGTACGATGTATGATCACCCATGAAAATGAGGAATGGTTTTTGAATGAAAAGTGAAGTATTTTAATTATAAAACTAGAACTCACTCAGCAACGCTGACTTTTATGTATTTTCCAGTTGGCAGGTAACAGGTTGCTGAGGATGTCACACGAGGATGGCTACTCGGCGGGCAAGACTGACATCCATTTATGTTTTGACGATACTGTTGTTTTGTAATTCATTCGACTAATTATTTTGTGACTTATGAACTAGAATGTATTGCTTAACAACAGTGTTTACAATGAATGGATGGTTTTTGTTAAAATAATTCCGCTGCTTAAAATTATAATATATATGTTTTATGCTGTGAATGACCAACTGTGAGGTGCCCGGGAACGGGGCCTTACAAGTTGGTATCAGAGCTAGAGTTTAAGTGAAACGGATAAATTTTCAAAATAAACCTTAACTTAAACTGAGAATGGGACAGGAAGAGGGATGTCAGCCTGAGTAGCCATGTGCCATCAGGTATTGTCTTTCTTAAAAGTTAATCAGTGTTAGGTGTGTGTGCTATGTGATTTATGTGTTCTTAGTAGATTTAGATGCTGATGTAGTCAGGATAGGAGATGCTTGGGGTGTGAAGAGTAAAGTAAGTGGCTAATCACAACTGGCCACTGTAACTAGGGACTTACTATACTTGACATAAACGAGCTATTTCCTTGAATGACTGTTTTAGTGTTTGAATCTTATAGTGCATAGGAAAATGGCTGGGAAGAAACCTTCTAAGGATGCTAGAGGTAGAGGTCGTCCGCGTTTGACTAGGAACAGTGCTAAAACTCCTAAGGCGACTCTTGTGAACCCCGAGGTTCCTGACCGGAATGAAGAAACTGAGAATGCAAATCTGAATGCCTCAGCTAGGGAGGCAATTGCTGATGAGGTACACCAAGTCCTGCAGGCAGTTATGCCATCTGTAGTGACTGATGTAATTAGAGCTGTGAGGAACGAGGAAAGAAAGGAGAAGGAGGACCGGAGAGGGTCGACTGGAAAGGAAAGCAAGGAGGAGAGGAACGATCAGATCCTGAGATTGTAGTGTCCGATGAGGAAGAGGATGATGTAGTGGGGGTGACTACCAAGGGATGCAGTTATGGGGCGTTCAAGAGGTGCAGGCCCCGACTTTTGATGGAAATGGAAATGCTACTGCCGCTCATCGTTGGGTAACGGAGATGGAAGCGGTACTCGAGATCAGCGAGTGCCGAGAGGATCAGAAGGTGAAGTTTGCCACCCACTCCTTTACCGACTCAGCACTATGTTGGTGGGACAATATCGTCCAAGCTGAGGGCAGTAGGACCATAGGAAAGATGAAGTGGTTCGAATTGAAGAAATTGGTAATTGAGGAGTTCTATCCTCACAGGGAACTCGATAAGATCGAGAGGGAGTTCCTACAATTTGAGGCGGGAACCATGACCCACCAGCAATACACCACCAAATTCAATGAGATGGCTAGACTGGTGCCAGATCAAGTAACACCGGTGTCACGGAAGATTAACCGGTACGTACAGGGGCTGCCAGCCGACATTCGTAGGCATTTGATTGCTGCACGACCAAGCACTTTTAGGTGGGCAGTGGATTTGGCTGGGAGGCTCTATGATGAGAGGGAGGTAGCGGATACAGAGGTGAAGAAGGCTGGTGGGGGTGACCGAAACTGGAATGGGAAGCGTTTCGGGCGTGGTGATTTTACCCCGAACAATAAAAGGATGAGAGTGGATGACCGTAGGGTGGGGTCATCAAGCTCAGGGCCCAAAAGGTGTGGCAAGTGCGGGAAGGAGCATACGGGTGAGTGCAGATTCGGGCTCAACATGTGTTTCAAGTGCGGGAAGCTGGGCCACACCTTGAGAGACTGCAAGGAGCTGAGGTGTTACACCTGCGGTGAGGCGGGCCATATGAGCAAGGATTGCAGGAAGCCAAGGGCTGAGAGTTCCGGGGGAAAGAAGACGGCCGGAACTGAAGGGCAGAGGGCGAGTGCTAGAGCTTTCACCATGACCAGGGAGGAGGCTAGGACGGACCCCGATGTTGTGTAAGGTACGTTTCTAGTAAATCAAACTCTTGCTTCTGTATTATTTGATTCTGGTGCTAGTAGGAGTTTCATTTCTGCTACCTTCTGTGCTAAATTGCCTGTTAGGAGTAAATGCATTGATGAGCCCTTTGAAGTAGAAACCGCTATTGGTAAGTCCACTAGAGTTACTGATGCGATAGAGGACTGTACTATAGAGTTAGAAGGTCATAGGTTTGCTGCTAGATTACATGTGATGCCCCTAGGGGGATTTGATGTGGTGTTAGGAATGGATTGGTTGGTACCTACGAAGCGAATATCGTATGTCGAAAGAAGATGATTAGACTGACGGCATCTGACGGGAGTCTGGTAACGATATACGGTGATCGGGTAATGATGATTCCGAAGGTGATTTCGATGGCGGTGGCAGGCAAGTGTATGAGGCGTGGGTGCAGCGCCTACTTATGTTACGTAAAGGATGTGGAAACGCCAACACCACAACTATCCGGCGTTCCGGTTGTGTGTGAGTTTCCGGATGTGTTCCCGGAGGACTTATCGGGATTGCCACCTGACCGCGAAATCGAATTTCAAATTGACTTGATACCCGGTGCCCAACCTGTTGCTAAAGCACCGTATCGATTGGCTCCGACTGAGATGAAGGAGTTGATGGAGCAACTACAAGAGTTGCTTGACAAGGGCTTTATTAGACCGAGTATCTCTCCTTGGGGTGCTCCGGTCTTATTTGTGAAGAAGAAGGACGGTAGCATGAGGATGTGTATCGACTACCGCGAGTTGAACAAGCTAACGGTAAAGAATCGGTATCCGTTACCGAGGATTGACGACTTGTTCGACCAGCTCCAGGGTGCCAGTTGGTTCTCGAGAATAGATCTTCGATCTGGCTACCACCAGTTGAAGGTGAAGGAGCAGGACATTCCTAAAACAGCTTTTCGTACGCGTTATGGACACTATGAGTTTCTCGTTATGTCATTTGGTCTAACTAACGTGCCAGCTGCTTTTATGGATTTGATGAACCGAGTGTGTCGGCCAATGTTAGATAAATCAGTGATTGTGTTCATCGATGATATCCTGATTTATTCGAGAAGCGAAGAAGAGCATGCCGGTCACATTCGGGAAGTATTAGAGACTTTGAGAAGGGAGAAACTGTATGCTAAGTTCTCCAAATGTGCTTTCTGGCTATGCAAGGTGCAATTTCTAGGACACGTGGTAAATGCAGAGGGAATCATGGTGGACCCAGCAAAGGTTGAGGCTGTGATGCAATGGAAGTCACCAAAGACGCCATCCGAGATTCGTAGTTTCTTGGGATTGGCGGGCTATTACAGGAGATTTATTCAAGACTTCTCCAAGATAGCCTCACCTTTGACAAAATTGACCCGTAAGGACGTGAAATTCGTGTGGGGTCGAGAGCAGGAGACTGCCTTTGAGGAGTTGAAGACAAGACTAACACAAGCTCCTGTTTTGATACTGCCCGAGGGAAATGAAGAATTAGTGGTCTATTCGGATGCATCTTATTCTGGGTTAGGTTGCGTGTTGATGCAACGTGGAAGAGTAATAACTTATGCATCTCGACAACTGAAGACCCACGAAGTCAACTATCCCACACATGATCTACAATTAGCCGTGGTGGTTTTCGCGTTGAAGATTTGGCGGCACTACCTATACGGGACGAAGTGCACCATCTTCACAGACCACAAAAGCTTGAAGTACTTCTTCGAGCAGAAAGATCTAAACATGAGGCAAAGGCGATGGTTGGAGCTCATAAAGGATTATGACTGTGAAATCCATTACCATCCGAGCAAGGCCAACGTGGTGGCAGATGCCCTTAGCCGAAAAGAAAGGCCTGAGCCGATTCGGGTGAAGGCTTATCAGTGAATGTGATGACACTTATCAGTTAATCATGACCTCCGATGTGATGACACAGGTTAAGGAGTTCCAAGACGAGGCCTTGAAAGAAGATCGTCTTAACTCCGAAAGGATGTGGGGTCTGGCTATGGAATTGGGTGAGAACACTCTTGGTGTTAAGACCCGATTCGGACGAATGTGGATTCCTCGATACGGGGATCTACGTGGAAGGATTATGGACGAGGCCCATAAGACGCGATACTCCATTCACCCCGG
Source organism: Flaveria linearis (assembly GCA_024085815.1). Lineage (NCBI taxonomy): Eukaryota > Viridiplantae > Streptophyta > Magnoliopsida > Asterales > Asteraceae > Flaveria > Flaveria linearis. The sequence continues at coordinate 54,678,683 of CM044005.1, forward strand.
TGCAACCAAGATGTACCATGATATGAAGAAGGATTACTGGTGGCCGGGTATGAAACGTGACGTAGTGGAGTACGTGAGTAAGTGCCTGACTTGTTTACAAGTAAAGGCAGAACACTAGAAACCGTACGGGACGATCCAGCCGTTGGATATACCCGAGTGGAAGTGGGAGCACATCACCATGGACTTCATTACGAAGCTACCACGTACCCCGAAAGGGTATGATGCCATATGGGTGATAGTTGACCGCTTGACAAAGAGTGCCCACTTCCTACCGATCCGTGAAACTTACTCATCTGAAAGATTAGCGGATCTGTTCATCAAAGAAATTGTAGCTCGTCATGGTGTACCGGTGTCTAATGTATCTGATCGAGACACCCGGTTTACCTCCAAGTTTTGGAAGAGATTTCATGATGCAATGGGGACGAGGCTACACATTAGTACAACATATCACCCTCAGACAGACGGTCAGTCTGAGAGGACGATCCAAACACTCGAGGACATGCTTCGGGCGTGCGTGATCGATTTTGGAGGAAGTTGGGACGACCACCTGCCTTTAGCAGAATTCTCGTATAACAACAGTTATCATGCCAGTATTGGCATGCCACCCTACGAGATGCATACGGTAGGAGATGTAGGACGCCCGTATGTTGGGGAGACATTGGGTAGAGAGATCTGGGAGGTGTTGAGGTGATTGAAGCAATGACTAAGAAATTAGAAAAGATCAAAGCCTTCATGAAGGCAGCGAAAGATAGACAAAAGTCGTATGCTGACAAAAGACGGAGACCGATAGAGTTCAAGGTTGGCGACCGAGTCATGTTGAAGGTCTCACCTTGGAAAGGGATTATCAGATTCAGGAAAAGAGGTAAGCTAAGCCCGAGATACATAGGACCTTTCCGAATCATCGCACGAGTAGGAGAGGTGGCCTATCGACTTGAATTGCCAGATGAGTTAAGTGGAATTCATCCCACATTCCATGTATCTCATCCGAGAAAGTGCTTAGCTGATAAAGACATGGTTGTACCACTGGAAGATATTGAGGTGGACGAACGGCTCAATTACGTGGAGCAACCAGTGGCAATCATTGATCGTAAGGAAAAGAGGTTAAGAAATAAAGTGGTTCCTCTTGTGCGTGTACAGTGGAAGCACAGGAAGGGATCCGAGTCTATGTGGGAGAATGAAGAAGAGATGAGACAACATTACCCACATCTGTTTGAGGAATAACAGGTTTCGGGGACGAAACCCATATAAGGGGGTGGACTTGTAACACCCGTATTTTTTTTGAAAGAAATAAAGAAAAAAAAAGAGAAAGAAAAGGAAAGAAATAAAGGTCAACATAAGTGGAGGGACCAAAATTGTTGAAAGTGCAAACTTCATATTTATTTTGATACAAAAGGTGGTATAGCCACCCATGTCCTGCTACTTTTCACCTTTTCTACCGGTTCTAGAGAGAGAAAGAGCAGAACTTTGGATTTTGAAGAAGAAACAAGAGAGTTTGAAGTTTTTGGTAAGAAATCTCAAAATTTTGATGTTTAGGATGATTCTAGAACCGTTTATGTACTTAATAAATGTGCTTGTGTGTTCGGTGGTATGTGTGTGTGTGTTTTAGGTGTAGAAACGACTGGGAAGTTCAAGAAGGAGTATCAAAAACCCGAGAACAAAAGTTTCTAGACCCCCTTTTTACATGTTTTTAAATGATTTGGGGCTGGAAAATGCGTGTATCTATGTTTTTATGAATTTGGGTATGATACCCGTATGTTATGTACATGTGTATGTTTATAGAGTATGATTTGGGTGAACGTATGGTTATGTTTATGTTAAGTTTATGCCTGGAATCGTATGTACATGTTTAGAACTAGGTATTATGATGTTTGGGGACTGGAAAATGACTTAGAAACCATAAGTCCAAATAGTAGTCATGTGTCTAAGTTGGACTTAGAAAAACTAAGTACAAGATAATAAGACTGAACAGTACTCATGAGTCCCAACAGTACTCATGAGACTAGAAAATTTACTAAGTATGGGGATCATGAGTCCCAACAGTACTCATGAGTCCCAACAGTGCTCATGAGTCTGAAAATTTACTAAGTATGGAGGTGAAAAGTCTGAACAGTAGTCGTATGACTAGAAAAATTTTCTAAGTATAAGGTGAGAAGTCCCACAGGGCTCATACGCCCAACAGGGCTCATACGCCCAATAGTGCTTATACGCCCAGAGTTGAAATTTTTCTAAGTGTAAGCTGGTAAGTCCGACAGTGGTGAAACACCCAAAAAGGGCTCATACGCCCAAACACTTAGAATTTTTACAGAATTTTTCTTGGAGTCTGTGCAGTAGGGTTTCGTATGATTAATGACTAGGTACTTATTAAATGCATAAGATTATGTCCGAATGTCATAATAACCCTTTTTCTTAATATTTTAATTAATATTATGATTAAGGCTATTATTAATATTATTATTATATTATTATTATATCTTATTAATAATAATATTGTATGACTTTACGTGGTATGATCATGATCAAGACAGGAAGTATTATCATTAATAAAGTGAAAGATTATGATAAAGAAGAATGGAACGTAAATGAATGAACGAAAGTCTTGCAAGCAAATGAATGGAGGTGCACACCCCTGGCAGGTGTTAGCTCAACTGTGATGTGGGTTCGCTACCCCGAAGGATGCACACAGGGTCAATCCTTGAGATTGGCATAGAGGTGAGCGACTCGGTGTCGCAAAAGACTCACAGGATGAGGATCAATCTTTGTGATTGGCTTAGAGGTGAGCGACTTGGTGTCGCAAAAGACTCACAGGATGAAGGTCATCTTTGTGATTGGCTTAGAGGTGAGCGACTTGGTGTCGCAAAAGACTCACAGCTTAAGTGAAGATTAATGATAAAAGTACGAATTGAACGATGATGAAGATAATGAAAATATTACCTATGTGTACGTACGATGTATGATCACCCATGAAAATGAGGAACGGTTTTTGAATGAAAAGTGAAGTATTTTAATTATAAAACTAGAACTCACTCAGCAACACTGACTTTTATGTATTTTCCAGTTGGCAGGTAACAGGTTGCTGAGGATGGCACACGGGGATGGCTACTCGGTGGGCAAGACTGACATCCATTTATGTTTTGACGATACTGTTGTTTTGTAATTCATTCGACTAATTATTTTGTGACTTATGAACTAGAATGTATTGCTTAACAACAGTGTTTACAATGAATGGATGGTTTTTGGTAAAATAATTCCGCTGCTTAAAATTATAATATATATGTTTTATGCTGTGAATGACCAACTGTGAGGTGCCCCGGGAACGGGGCCTTACATCATATCAGCAAATAATATTTATTGGTATTTGCCTAGCTTGTTATTGGGTATATCCCGGCTTGGATCATAACGTACTAACCACATCAATCTTGTATGTGTCTTGGGAATATAAGATCCAACACTAATATGGTTTAAAAAAATATTCAAGACTCAAAAGCCGAGGTTGTCACAACAACCATCCAGACCATAGTGATGGAATATCATGAAAGGTTAATGAATGCTTAGAATGAAAGATGAGGGGGTGTGAAAAGAAACTAGCTAAATTAACCAAACTAGTGAATGACATAGAAGTGAGTTTGAAAAACAAAATTGATGAAAAGAAGGATGATGAAGGTGACAAGAAGAAAAAGGTGAGAACGATGAGTTTGATGGCATCTTCTCAGTGAAGATGATAGTGATGATGATAATGATGATGATGATCAAATCTCTTAAAAGACAAAATAAGTTTGAAGAAGAAGCAGGGCCAAGTACACAGAGAGAACAACTGATGAAATGAATATTGCATTAATTCTGTAGCCAAAATCGTGATAACATGATTGCCATTATATAGTTAATATATTGAATAATTCTTTGCAAAATTAGTTCTAATACTACTGTTTGTTTTCATATATAGGATTTAAAAACAATCAAAAAAACGTAGAAGAATAATAACACGAACTGATATGGGACAAAAGCCTAGATCACCCATCAGGAGTCCCGTTACAAACCAAATATTCAATCACAACCATAGAGGGTATAAAATATTATGTTGTCACACTCGCGCTGGTAGCGGAAACATGAGGATTCAGTGGACGGGATCTTCCGTCTAACAATTGTTTAGAAAGTAAAAAAGAATTCTTAAATTGTTTAGACTAAACTTTGTCTGATAACACATTGAGGGGTCTAAGAGAATCACTAAATCTAATCGCCTGACAGATAAGAACAAGTGCCAAGTATAGTCACTCGCATAATATCATACCATAATGGATAAACAATCCAAGGTTTTATACTGTAACGAACATGCACAACTACAAACTAATCCAGATACAAATCCAACCAAACAATGAAATTTAAACCCCCAAAAACCAAATATTTCCTAAATTGTCTATTGCTCCTAGAAGAGTGCTCTTATCTATGGTTCACAATCTAAAGACTAAAGCATATTACTTGAAAAGACATGCTATAAAAACTCAACACTCTTTGATGAGTTCATTGGTTTATAAGTACGAAACATGCTGTCACTTAAGTCATGCACAAAATATGTATATGTGTGTTAGAGAGCATAGTAGTCATAGAACTCAACATAAGTTCATGACCAGTCCAAGTCAAAATACCAGATATATTCATATAGGGCACGCATAGGCCATGTCAGTCTCAGCTAGTATATCGATAACAAAGGTGGGATATCAGCCCTTTAGTACTAACAATACTTTTTTTCATGACATTCCAAAAGTCTACAGCAAGTAAGATAGGTTACTATAGAACACAAACATTGAGTTTTATTGATTATTTAATCTCAAATGTTAGCATTTCGGTTTAAAAAAGTATTTCAGCTTGTATAGCTGTTTAGAGGTTGTCATGCACCGGTCTTCCATTGACAGTTTAAAGGTTGAAATAGTAAAAAAACAATCATGTAATAGGCACTGTTTGAAAGATAAGACACTAAACTATCTTCCTGAAAAAGAATCATCTTAAATGGATGAAGTATGAGGATATATGACTTAATGAACAAAACCCAACTTTATGCATGGTTTTAATTATTTTGACCTTTAGTTTTGTTTAATAGTTTTGGAGAACCAAACAATGTTGAAAAGATGTGAGACCACTTAGGTAAGTTAGTGGACTTAGTGAAGTTGTTTCTAGATGAAAAGTTTAACCCATTTAGACTTCGTATGAACAAGTTATGACCTATTCAAAATGTTCTATTTTTCTAACAACAAGCTGTCCAAATTTCCAACTTTGCTCTTTTTATCTCAAAATCACAATTTTGACCATTATTGACCCTAGACCTAAACGAACATTTATTCCATGAACTAACTGAGAAACCATTGTATTAGACCCTTAGGTTATCATGAAGTTTTAGTCCTAATTCAATTAACTTGGATCTTAATCTCCAGGTTTATACTTTTAGTTAATTGATACATGATTTAATCCATAAGTTGCCTATTGATTCGAGGAGAAGATTAACGTTCTTAATAAGAGATTATGAACCTAAGATGACCATCAAAACAACATCTCACAAGTTTAAAATCAATTTCAATAAATCCAAAGAATATACAAAGATTAAAAATTATGGTTTTACAGTTTTTGAAGATTCAATACCCGAAAGGCCTAGATCTTTTGGATCCAATGAACAAACTAAGACACAAGAATATTAGATGATGATTTTTTATGTTAGATGATGGATGTCATTAATATCATGATTAGGCAAGGACTAAAATATCAAAATAAATGATTTTTTTTACCATAAAGCAAAAGTGAACAATCCTTGAACAAAATATAATCTTGAATGATCCAATAACACCAAAATGGATGGAATGATGGTTAATGATGATAATGATTTTCGATGATGTTGAAGAAGAACAAGAAAGATTGAGAGTGGTGGCTAGGGTTTTCATTTAGAGAGAAACTTGGTAAATAACTTTCAACAAATGAAGGGAAAATGTAACGCCCGGCAGTTTGACCTTTTTGGTAGGTTATGCGACTGAGCCTCAGTCGCATGGGATTGATGCGACTGGAGGTTCGATCGCATGTTATTCGGCCGATTAAGCTCAACCGTACGATTGGAGTTCAATCGCCCAAATGAAGGATGAACCGCATGGAACTCATGCGACTAGGGTCCAGTCGCATGGTGTTTATGCGACTGAAGGTCCAGTCGCCCTGGACCAGGTGCGACTGAGCAATACCTATAAAAGGGGAGCAGCTCTCATTCTCCTCCCAACACTTTGAAATTTCAGTCGGGAAGAGCAGAGAGCGAACGAGAGCAGAGAAAGAAAGAGGGAAAGTGCTGACCGAGCTCAAGATTGGTCGAGAAGCTAGCCAAATCGAAGCTCATCAACTCCTACCTGTTATTGTGAGTTCTAGAACCCCTCATTTACATGTTTTCAACTGATTTTGGGGCTGGATCACATAATAACCCTAGTTTTGAAAAAGTGTATGTTTGACCCATTTGGGTGAAATCTTGATTAAAGTGTTTAAGGTAAGATTTAGGACTTGTATATGCTTGTATGATGTCCTAGTATGAATCCCTGAAGTTTAGGAGGGCTAATTTGGGCTGAAATTGGGTTTAGATGGGTCTGGACCTCGTTGGTTCGCGACTGCTGCTCATGAAGAACTCCAGTCGCTGCCCAGTTAGGGTTATGCGACTGAAGGGCCATTCGCCCAAATGAAGAATAGTTGATGTTCAATCGTACGATTGAGGCTCAGACGCACGATTGAGCCTCAGTCGCATGATAGGCCATGCGATTGAGGGTTTCGGTCGCATAGGTCCAATCGCAGGGTAGTTCAGTCGCACGGTTAAGGGTTAGTCGCATTTAGCCCAGTCGCATAGTGTTTATTCGTACGGAAGGAAGTCCAGTCGCACGATTGTATGCCCATTCGCATGACAGCCCAATCGCACGACCCAGTCGCATGGAGGCCATGCGACTGAGGAATATTCAATCGCCCGAATAGGGCTGGTGTGAACGAATAAGGGATTGTATGTATGATGTATGAATGATGTATGTATGATGTATGTATGTTAAGTATGATGTTGCCATGATAGATGGTGAATACTGATGACTAGTAAATATCTATGTTCCTTGTATTGATGTATGTTATCTTTTTATGACTTTACGTGAATGAATGAAAGAATGAAACGAATGTAATAAGAACGTAAAGTAAAAGATAATGAAAGAGGAAGATGATGAATGAATGCATGCATTAACAAATGAATGAATGAATGTAAGAAAGGCTTGTAAGCAAATGTAAGGAGGTGCACACCCCCAGCAGGTGTTAGCTCAACTGTGATGCGGGTTAGCTACCCCGAAGGATGCACACAGGGTCAATCTTTGTGATTGATAATGAGGTGAGCAACTACGTGTTGCAACAGACTCGGTTAGCAGGCAATCATGAGATTGCCACTGAGGTGAGCAGCCGTGTGCTGCAACAGACTCAGCTAACGTACGATAGAAGTAAAGTGAAAAGATAAGTGGTGCATGTACCTACCCCAGGTGACTGGATCAGCATTTGTGCACAACATTCGTGGTTGATTACCACAGGTCCAGCACCAGTAGTATGTATGATGTTTGGGGTACCGTACATGTCACCGAATGTAATGAACGTTCGAACGTAAGTAATGAATGTATGAATGAATGTAATGAACGTTCGAACGAATGTAATGAATGTATGAACGAAAGTAAAGAACGTATGAATGAATGTAAAGAATGTATGTATGAAAGTGAACGAGAATGATGAATGGTACACGAATGAAAGTAAGTAAATGAATGATGAAGATGATAATAATATTATCTACATGTACGTATGATGTGTGAACGCATGAATGCATGAACAGTTAATGAGAATGAAAGTATGTTTTATTATAAAACTAGAACTCACTCAGCAACGCTGACTTTTTATGTGTTTCTAGTTGGCAGGTAGTGTTGCTGAGGATGGCACGAGGCGGCTACTCAGCTCTTTTGGGATGGCATTCTCCATTTGATAATGCTGAAACGTCATGTGTTGTGGGTCCGTAATGCACGCAACACATCACGTTGCATGCTATTTTGAGATTTCTTGAGGATTCCCATAAACGGGATTACTTAAGAAATCTCCTTTATGATGTAAAATTTTATATTTTTATATTAGAGGTCACTGTTTATGACCCTATGATTGTCGAGGATTTGAATAAACGAGATTACTTACATAATCTCAGGTTGCATATGCTTCCGTGACAATCATAGTAAAGTTAGGCAATGTAAAGAAAGCTTGTATTTTGTAATAGTGCTTTTGTAATGTAATGCAACATTGGATGTTTTGTAAAAGAAGTACGTTGTATTAAATGGAAAAAGTATTATTAGTAAAAGTTCATGTTTGTATGTTTCCGCTGCGTAAGCTCTTTTGAAAAGTTTATGAATGTAAACACCATATGTATGTTTTAAGCGCGATGAATCACCAACTGTAAGGTGCCCGGGAGCCGGGCCTTACAAGTTGGTATCAGAGCAAAAGTTTAAGTAAAATGGGTAAACTTTCAAAATAAACCTAAACTTAAACTGAGAATGGGACAGAAAGGGAAGAGAATGCCATCCAAGTAGTTGCGTGCCATCAGGTATTTTCTTAAAGATTAATTGGTATTATGTGCGCATGTGATGTGATTTATGTGTGTTGTTAGACTTAGATACTAATGTAGTCAGGACAGGTAATGCTCGGGGTACGAAGAGTAGAGTAAGTGGCTAATCACAACTGGCCACTGTAATTAGGGACTTACTATACTTGACATAAACTGAGCTATTTCCTTGAATGACCGTGTTGGTGTTTGAATCTTTCAGTGTGATAGAAGATGGTCGGTGGTAGATCATCTAAAGCTTCCCGTGGTGGTGGACGTGGTGCTGAACCGCGTATTACGCGAGGAAGACCTAGGGCATAGAAAGTAGTTCGTGAGGAAGACGAGATTCCTCATCAGGAGGAGGCAGATGAGAGTGCAAACTTGAGAGCCTCGGTAAAGGAGGCAGTGGTCAAGGAAGTGCACCAGGTCATGCAGACGATCTTACCGTCTGTAGTGACCGAAGTGATAAAGGCAGTACGTGAAGACGAGAGGTGAGGGAGGAATCGGTCCTCAGGTAGACAGCAACAGACGGAAGCAGAAACGGTACTATCTGATGATGAAGAGGAAGAGGAAGAAGAGCAGGTACGGGAGACAGCCCGGGGTTGTAACTACGGGGCATTTATGAGGTGCAAGCCCCGACTTTTGATGGTACTGGTACTGCTGCTGATGCTCACCAATGGGTGAGAGAGATGGAGGCGGTCCTCGATATCAGTGACTGCCAGGAGGATAAAAAGGTGAAGTTTGCTACCCACTCATTTACGGGGACGGCGTTGTGCTAGTGGGACAATATTGTCCAGGCCGAGGGTAGTAGGGCCATTGGGAAGATTAAGTGGTCCGAGTTGAAGAGAATGGTGATCGAGGAGTTCAGTCCTCGTCGGGAGATGGATAGAGTAGAGAGAGTTCCTGCAGTTGGAGGCGGGGACGATGACCCACCAACAATACACCACCAAGTTAATGATATGGCACGGTTGGTGCCAGAGCAGGTGACGCCGGTGTCTCGCAAGATCAACCGGTACATTCAAGGGCTGCCAGCCAAAATTCGTTGGCATTTTATTTCGCTCGACCGAGTACTTTCAGGTCGGCGGTGGATTTGGCGGGAAGGTTGTACGATGAACGGGTTGCGTCGGTAAAGGCTGAGGGTGGTAGGAAGGGAAATGATGAAAGGAAGTGGCAGGGAAAGAGGTTGGGTCGAGGTGATACTTCGACAAGTAGTAAGAAGGCACGGTTTGATGATCGCCGTGTGGTCACGTCAAGTACAGGGTCGAGAAAGTGTGGGAAATGTGGGAGAGAGCACGGTGGCGAGTGCAGATGGGGGCTGAATGTCTGTTTTAAGTGTGGGAAGCCCGGTCATATGGCTAAAGAGTGTAAGGTTATGAGGTGCTTTAACTGTGGGAAAAGTGGCCATATGAATAAAGATTGGAAGAAGCCGAGATCTGAGGGTTCCGGCATGAAGAAGACAGGGGGTGAAGGGTCGAGAGCAAGCGCCAGGGCATTCACGATGACGCAAGAAGAGGCTAGGACGGACCCCGATGTAGTGTCCGGTACGTTTCTGGTGAACCAAACTTTAGCCTCTGTATTATTTGACTCGGGTGCCAGTAGAAGTTTATTTCTTCTGCTTTCTGTGCCAAATTGCCCGTTAGTAGTAGACGTGTGGATGTGCCGTTTGATGTAGAGACTGCTATACGTAAAACGACCAGAATTTCCGAGGTAATAGAGGGTTGTGATGTAGAACTAGAAGGCCGTAAATTTCCAGTTAAGCCGTTTGCGATGACGTTAGGCGGTTTCGATTTGGTGCTCGGAATGGATTGGTTGGCGGATTTTGAGGCGAACATTGTGTGTCGCAAGAAGATGATCAGTTTGATAGCGCTTGACGGTAGTCCAGTGACAGTTTATGGCGATCGGGTTACTACGATTCCGAAGGTGATCTCAATGGCGGTGGCGGGGAAATGTATGAGGCATGGATGTAGCGCTTTCTTATGTTATGTAAAGGATGTAGAAACGCCAACACCACAACTGTCTGATGTTCCGGTTGTGCGTGAGTTCCCAGACGTGTTCCCGGAAGACTTATCGGGATTGCCACCTGACAGAGAGATCGAGTTCCAGATAGATCTGATACCAGGCGCCCAACCTGTTGCCAAAGCACCATATCGATTGGCCCCGACAGAGATGAAAGAGTTGATGGAGCAGTTGCAAGAGCTGCTGGATAAGGGGTTTATTCGACCGAGTATCTCACCTTGGGGTGCTCCGGTCCTGTTTGTGAAGAAGAAGGACGGTAGTATGAGGATGTGCATCGACTACCGCGAGCTGAATAAGTTGACGGTGAAGAACAGATACCCCTTGCCGAAGATCGACGACTTGTTTGATCAACTTCAGGGTGCTAGTTGGTTTTCGCGAATAGATCTTCGATCAGGCTTCCATCAACTGAAGGTGAAGGAGCAGGATATCCCTAAAACAGCTTTTCGTACGCGCTACGGTCACTATGAGTTCCTTGTCATGTCATTTGGGTTGACTAATGCGCCAGCTGCTTTTATGGACCTGATGAACAGGGTGTGCCGGCCGATGTTGGATAAATCAGTGATTGTATTCATTGATGACAATCTTGATTTATTCGAAGATCATGATTTATTCGAAGAGCGAGACTGAGCATGCCGGTCACATTCGCGAAGTTCTGGAGACGTTGAGAAGGGAGAAGTTGTATGCTAAATTCTCCAAGTGCACATTCTATTTGCGTGAAGTTCAATTCTTTGGTCACGTGGTAAATCCGGATGGGATTATGGTCGATCCGGCGAAGGTGGAAGCAGTGATGCAATGGAAGTCTCCAAAGACGCCATCCGAGATCCGCAGTTTCTTGGGTTTGGCGGGCTACTACCGAAGGTTTATCCAAGACTTTTCCAAGATTGCTTCTCCACTGACCAAGTTGACCCGAAAGGATGTGAAGTTTGTATGGGGTCAAGCTCAAGAGACGGCGTTTGAAGAATTGAAGACGAGATTGACCCAAGCTCCAGTATTGGCATTACCCGAGGGAAGCGAAGATTTAGTGGTTTATTCTGATGCTTCCTACTCAGGGTTGGGGTGTGTATTAATGCAAAGGGGGAAGGTGATAGCCTATGCATCCCGACAGCTGAAAGTTCATGAGGTTAATTACCCTACTCATGACTTGGAGCTAGCAGCCGTGGTTTTCGCGTTGAAGATTTGGCGGCACTATCTGTACGGGACGAAGTGCACCATCTTCACAGACCACAAGAGCTTGAAATACTTCTTCGAGCAGAAAGATCTAAACATGAGGCAGAGGCGGTGGTTGGAGCTGATAAAAGATTATTATTGTGAGATCCATTACCACCCGGGCAAAGCCAACGTGGTGGCTGATGCTCTTAGCCGAAATGAGAGGCCCGAGCCGATTCGGGTGAAGGCGTACCAACTAATCATGACCTCAGACGTGATGAAACAAGTTAGAGAGTTCCAAGATGAGGCGCTGAAAGAGGATCATCTAAACTCTGAGAGAATGAGAGGTCTGGTCGCGGAACTGGGTGAAAACACGTTTGGTGTCAAGACTCGATTTGGGCGAATGTGGATTCCTCGATTTGGGGATCTACGTATGAAGATCATGGATGAAGCCCACAAGACTCGATACTCCATTCATCCCGGTGCTACCAAGATGTACCAAGATATGAAGAAAGATTATTGGTGGCCGGGTATGAAACGTGATGTGGTGGAGTATGTGAGTAAGTGCCTTACTTGTCTGCAAGTGAAGGCCGAGCACCAGAAGCCGTATGGAAAGATTCAACCGTTGGATATACCGGAATGGAAGTGGGAGCACATCACCATGGATTTTATCACAAAACTGCCACGTACCCCGAAAGGGTGTGATACGATCTGGGTGATTGTGGATCGCCTGACGAAAAGTGCTCACTTCTTACCGATGCGCGAGACATATTCGTCCGAAAGGTTGGCCGATCTTTTAATCAAAGAGATTGTGACTCGTCATGGTGTACCGGTGTCGATTGTGTCTGATCGCGACACTCGGTTTACATCCAAATTCTGGAAGAAATTCCATGATGCTATGGGGACGAGGTTGCATATTAGCACGGCTTATCACCCTCAAACAAATGGTCAGTCGGAAAGGACCATTCAGACTTTGGAGGACATGCTCCAGGCATGTGTCATTGACTTCGGGGGAAGTTGGGATTACCACCTACTGTTAGCTGAATTCTCGTACAACAACAGCTATCATGCAAGTATTAGCATGCCACCCTATGAGATGCTATACGGTAGGAGATGCAGGACACCCGTCTGTTGGGGTGACATTGGTCAGAAGGAATTGGGGAGCGTCGAAGTGATCGAGGCTACGACTGAAAAGCTCGAAAGAATTAAAGCTTATATGAAGGCGGCCAAAGACCGACAGAAGTCGTATGCCAACAAACGACGCAGGCCGATTGAGTTCCAGGTGGGAGATCGGGTCATGTTGAAGGTCTCACCTTGGAAGGGTATCATCCGATTCCGGAAGCAGGGTAAGTTGAGTCCGCGGTATATAGGCCTTTCCGAATTATTGCTCGAGTAGGGGAGGTGGCCTATAGGTTGGATTTACCAGATGAGCTAAGTGGAATCCACCCGACTTTCCACGTGTCTCATCTGAGGAAATGTTTGGCGGACGAGGACATGATAGTCCCACTGGGGGACATCGAGATAGATGAACGGCTCAACTATGTAGAGCAACCGGTGGCGATCATCGATCGCAAAGAGAAGAAGTTAAGAAATAAAGTGGTTCCCCTTGTGCGTGTACAGTGGCGGCACAGGAAGGGATCCGAGTCAACGTGGGAAACTGAAGAAGAAATGAGGCAGCATTACCCACGATTGTTCGAGGAATAACAGGTTTCGGGGACGAAACCTAAATAAGGGGGGTGGACTTGTAACGCCCGGCAGTTTGACCTTTTTGGTAGGTTATGCGACTGAGCCTCAGTCGCATGGGATTGATGCGACTGGAGGTTCGATCGCATGTTATTCGGCCAATTGAAGCTCAACCGTACGATTGGAGTTCAATCGCCCGAATGAAGGATGAACCGCATGGAACTCATGCGACTAGGGTCCAGTCGCATGGTGTTTATGCGACTGAAGGTCCAGTCGCCCCTGGACCAGGTGCGACTGAGCAATACCTATAAAAGGGGAGCAGCTCTCATTCTCCTCCCAACACTTAGAAATTTCAGTCGGGAAGAGCAGAGAGCGAACGAGAGCAGAGAAAGAAAGAGGGAAAGTGCTGACCGAGCTCAAGATTGGTCGAGAAGCTAGCCAAATCGAAGCTCATCAACTCCTACCTGTTATTGTGAGTTCTAGAACGCCTCATTTACATGTTTTCAACTGATTTTGGCGCTGGATCACAAAATAACCCTAGTTTTGAAAAAGTGTATGTTTGACCCATTTGGGTGAAATCTTGATTAAAGTGTTTAAGGTAAGATTTAGGACTTGTATATGCTTGTATGATGTCCTAGTATGAATCCCTGAAGTTTAGGAGGGCTAATTTGGGCTGAAATCAGGTTTAGATGGGTTTGGACCTCGTTGGTTCGTGACTGCTGCTCATGAAGAACTCCAGTCGCTGCCCAGTTAGGGTTATGCGACTGAAGGGCCATTCGCCCGAATGAAGAATAGTTGATGTTCAATCGTACGATTGAGGCTCAGACGCACGATTGAGCCTCAGTCGCACGATAGGCCATGCGATTGAGGGTTTCGGTAGCATAGGTCCAATCGCAGGGTAGTTCAGTTGCACGGTTAAGGGTTAGTCGCATTTAGCCCAGTCGCATAGTGTTTATTCGCACGGAAGGAAGTCCAGTCGCACGATTGTATGCCCATTCGCATGACAGCCCAATCGCACGACCCAGTCGCATGGAGGCCATGTGACTGAGGAATATTCAATCGCCCGAATAGGGCTGGTGTGAACGAATAAGGGATTGTATGTATGATGTATGAATGATGTATGTATGATGCATGTATGTTAAGTATGATGTTGCCATGATAGATGGTGAATACTGATGACTAGTAAATATCTATGTTCCTTGTATTGATGTATGTTATCTTTTTATGACTTTACGTGAATGAATGAAAGAATGAAACGAATTTAATAAGAACGTAAAGTAAAAGATAATGAAAGAGGAACATGATGAATGAATGCATGCATTAACGAATGAGTGAATGAATGTAAGAAAGGCTTGCAAGCAAATGTAAGGAGGTGCACACCCCTGGCAGGTGTTAGCTCAACTGTGATGCGGGTTAGCTACCCTGAAGGATGCACACAGGGTCAATCTTTGTGATTGATAATGAGGTGAGCAACTACGTGTTGCAACAGACTCGGTTAGCAGGCAATCATGAGATTGCCACTGAGGTGAGCAGCCGTGTGCTGCAACAGACTCGGCTAACGTACGATAGAAGTAAAGTGAAAAGATAAGTAAATGAATGATGAAGATGATAATAATATTATCTACATGTACGTATGATGTGTGAACGCATGAATGCATGAACAGTTAATGAGAATGAAAGTATGTTTTATTATAAAACTAGAACTCACTCAGCAACGCTAACTTTTTATGTGTTTCTAGTTAGCAGGTAGTGTTGCTGAGGATGGCACGAGGCGGCTACTCAGCTCTTTTGGGATGGCATTCTCCATTTGATAATGCTGAAACGTCATGTGTTGTGGGTCTGTAATGCACGCAACACATCACGTTGCATGCTATTATGAGATTTCTTGAGGATTCCCATAAACGGGATTACTTAAGAAATCTCCTTTATGATGTAAAAATTTTATATTTTTATATTAGAGGTCACTGTTTATGACCCTATGATTGTCGAGGATTCGAATAAACGAGATTACTTACGTAATCTCAGGTTGCATATGCTTCCGCGGCAATCATAGTAAAGTTAGGCAATGTAAAGAAAGCTTGTATTTTGTAATAGTGCTTTTGTAATGTAATGCAACATTGGATGCTTTGTAAAAGAAGTACGTTGTATTAAATGGAAAAAGTATTATTAGTAAAAGTTCATGTTTGTATGTTTCCACTGCGTAAGCTCTTTTGAAAAGTTTATGAATGTAAACACCATATGTATGCTTTAAGCGCGATGAATCACCAACCGTAAGGTGCCCGGGAGCCGGGCCTTACAGAAAACAAGGGGGAGTTCCCTCTTTTCAATGGAATCGGCCGCAAAAAAGAAGGGAAATGGCCGCTGGCACTTGGGTCGTTTCATCTAGTTCGGTCTTTTCCTGATCCGTGTGTCATTCAATTTTTACGTTATTTAAATTTTGTGTTAATATGATTCCAACGAACTATTGTAAGTAATATAAGTTACTTAATTTATATTTTTGCATTAAATGAAGTCCATTTAGTAGACTTTAGACAAAGTCTTCTGATATCCAATTTGTGATTTGTTTTAACATATATTCTAACGTTTTACATTTTATCAATCCTTAGTCAATCTCATTGCAAATAATCATCATACTATATTAAATACGATGAACATACACCTGTCACCAAACTTAGACCCATCAATACACTATTTCCCATAATGCATAATTTTTAACAATTAGCATGTCTACACGTTGTTAATGCACTATTCCTAGATTAAATCATTAGTAAGTCTACTTTCAAGTCAAATACCAATTTAGTCAATGTTAAAAAGTCAAAGTCAATGATCAACACACTTATTTTGGTATCATATGTCACATATGTCGTTTGTAAGATCGTAGACTGAAACGAAATGAAAACTAACATTGTAATAGTCCAAAAGCTAGAAACAAACTCACAAACCAAAAATCACAACTCTAATTGCCCATGTGATATTTGGATCCCTATCGATTTGTCTATCAAACTTAATCACCAAAACACCCGTATCTCTATCCAATGATAGTCACATATACATTATCGCAACCAACATGATGTCAAAAATGGATAATGGATCACGACAATCATGGTGACGTGTGATACCCCACGAACAACGATAGCATTCCGGCAATCCAAGTCGCAGTGGTTTGGTGGTGGCGTTGGCGCAAGGGAGAGGGTGAGGGGATTATGGTTTTGCGACTTTTTCTAAAGTGTTTTTGATGTTTTTGTAAGGCCCCGATCCCGGGAACCCTACAGTCGGTCTTTCATTGCATGTATTTTAAATAAACAATGCGTGTAACATATAATCATAACTTTAGAATTGAACATTTGCAGCGGAAACAATAAACTTTTACTATGAATACTTTTGCCATTTAGTACAACGTAGTTCATTTACAAAACATCTAATGTTGCATTACATTACAAAAGCGCTATTACAAGCTTTCTTTACATTTCCTAACTTTACTACGATTGCTGTGGAAACACATGAAAACCCGAGATTACCTAAACAATCTCTTTTATGAGAATCCTCAGCAAACATAGGGACCTCTAGAGAAGATATTTTCAAAAATATATAAAGGAGATTTCTTGAGTAATCTCGTTGATTCAGATCCTCAAGAAATCTCGTAATGGCAGGCAACGTGATATGTTGCGTGCATTATGGGCCCGCAACACATGATGTTGCAGCATTATAAAATGGAGAATGCCCTCCCAAAAGAGCTGAGTAGCCGCCTCGTGCCATCCTCAGCAACACTACCTGCGATCTGGAAACACATAAAAAGTCAGCGTTGCTGAGTGAGTTCTAGTTTTATAAATAGTATATAAAAATACCCTTTTCTGTATTATACTATACTGTACTGTATATGCGAGCACGCATCAACTGTGTGAACAAATAATGTTCGTTCTCTGTACTATATGCCTTGTCTGTAACTTTATCTTTATGTTTCACTTTCTATGTGGACCAGTGGGCGATACCCCAACTATGTGCGCGAGGGGAGAATGGATGTCGGGCCATCTATATGCTCCGAAGAGCCAACTGTGTTTCCCCCGAAAGGGCTATGTGTATCCCCCCGAAGGGTTCAACGGTTCCCCCGAAAGGGCTATGTGTATCCCCCCGAAGGTTCAACGGTTCCCCCGAAAGGGCTATGTGTATTCCCCCGAAGGGTTCAACGGTTCCCCCGAAAGGGCTATGCGTACTATGTACAAGGCCGACCCGAACATCCGGGGCACGTCCAAAGGTCCTGCCAACCTCAATTGATTGACCCTGTGTGCGTCAGTGGGTAGCTAGCCCGCCACACAGTTGAGCTAACGACACATAGTCGTGTAACTCCTATATGCTTGCAAGACTTGTTACTTTCATTACTGTTCCTTTCTCTTTCTTTATTACTCTTTCTCTGTGCTTTACATAATACTTTCATTTCATCTATTAGAGATAACATGTATACTATGGGGGATAAGCATGCATCAAATCAAGGAACATTAATATTTACAATTCATCAGTATTCACCATCTATCATGGCAACATCATAACTAGCATACATACATTACACATACACTTCTTTATCCAATCACATCAGCCCTATTCGGGCGACTGAACATACCCTAGTCGCATGGCCTCCATGCGACTGAGTCATGCGATTGGACTTCTATGCGACTGAATCCTCAGTCGGGCGTCTGTATTACTATGCGAATGGGTCTATGCGACTGAAACCTCAGTCGGGCGTCTGTATTACTATGCGAATGGGTCTATGCGACTGAAACTACTCTGCGATTGGGCTTATGCGACCGAAACCCTCGATCGCATAGCCTATCGTGCGACTGAGACTCAATCGTGCGATTGAACCTCAATCGGGCGATTGGACAACAACTGACACTCATTCGGCCGAATGGCCCTTCAGTCGCATAACCCTAACTGGGCAGCGACTGGAGTTCTTCAAGAACAGTAGTCGCGAACCTAAGTGTTCAGACCCACCTTAAACCCGTTTTTAACCCAAATTGACCCTCCCAAAGCTCAGGGATTCATACAAGGACATCATACAAGCATGTGTAAGTCCTATATCACACTATAATCACATTATCTAAGATTTCATCAAATGGGTCAACTATACACTTTTACAAAACTAGGGTTTATATGTGATCCAGCCCCAAAATCAGTTAAAAACATGTAAATGAGGGGTCCTAGAACTCACATTACAGGTAGAAGTAGATGAACTTCGACTTTGGCTATCTTCTCGACGGATTCGGAGCTCGGACAGCACTTTCCCCCTTTTCTTCTTCGTTCTCGGTCGCCCTCTGCTCTCTTCCCGACTGAAAATGTGAAGGTGTTGGGTTGGAGAATGGAGTTGCTCCCCTTTTATACCCACAGCTCAGTCGCACCTGGTCAAGGGGCGACTGGACCTTCAGTCGCATCAACACTATGCGATTGGACCCCAATCGCACGTGTTCCATGCGGTTCATACTTCATTCGGGCGGTTGAACTTCAATCGTGCGGTTGAGCTCCAATCGGCCGAATAGCCATGCGGTTGAACTTCAATCGCATAAATCACAGGCGACTGAAGCTCAGTCGCATCACATGCTGAGAAGTCAAACTTCCGGGTGTTACAAGTCCACCCCCCTTATTTTAGGTTCGTCCCCGAAACCTGTCATTCGTCGAACAATCGTGGGTAATGCTGCCTCATTTCTTCTTCATTCTCCCACGTCGACTCGGATCCCTTCCTGTGCCGCCACTGTACACGCACAAGGGGAACCACTTTATTTCTCAACCTCTTCTCTTTGCGATCTATGATCGCCACTGGTTGCTCTACATAATTGAGCTTCTCGTCTATCTCGATATCATCCAGTGGAACGACCATGTCTTCGTCTGCCAAACATTTCCTCAGATGAGACACGTGGAAAGTCGGGTGGATTCCACTTAGTTCATCTGGCAGATCCAACCTATAAGCCACCTCCCCTACTCGAGCAACAATTCGGAAAGGGCCTATATATCGCGGACTCAACTTTCCCCGCTTCCGGAATCGAATGATCCCTTTCCAAGGTGAGACCTTCAGCATAACCCGGTCCCCCACTTGGAACTCAATTGGTCTGCGTCGTTTGTCGGCATACGACTTCTGTCGGTCTTTGGCTGCCTTCATATACACTTTAATTCTTTCGAGCTTTTCAGTTGTAGCCTCTACCACCTCGACGCTTCCCAATTCTTTCTGACCAATTTCACCCCAACAGACGGGGGTCCTGCATCTTCTACCGTATAACATCTCGTAGGGTGGCATGCCAATACTAGCATGATAACTATTGTTGTACGAGAACTCAGCTAATGGTAGATGGTCATCCCAACTTCCCCCGAAGTCAATAACACATGCTCGGAGCATGTCCTCCAAAGTCTGAATGGTCCTTTCTGACTGACCATCAGTTTGAGGATGATAAGCCGTGCTAATATGCAACCTCGTCCCCATGGCATCGTGGAATTTCTTCCAGAATTTGGATGTAAACCGGGTGTCGCGATCAGACACAATCGTCACCGGTACACCATGACGAGTCACGATCTCTTTGATGAAAAGATCGGCCAACCTTTCGGACGAATATGTCTCCCGCATCGGTAAGAAGTGAGCACTCTTCGTCAATCGATCCACAATCACCCAGATCGTATCATACCCTTTCGGGGTACGTGGCAGCTTTGTGATAAAATCCATGGTGATGTGCTCCCACTTCCATTCCGGTATGTCCAACGGCTGAATCTTTCCATACGGCTTCTGGTGCTCTGCCTTTACTTGCAAACACGTGAGGCATTTACTCACATACTCCACCACATCGCGTTTCATACCCGGCCACCAATAGTCTTTCTTCATGTCTTGGTACATCTTGGTGGCGCCGGGATGAATGGAGTATCGAGACTTGTGAGCTTCATCCATAACCTTCATTCGCAGATCCCCAAGACGAGGAATCCACATACGCCCAAACCGGGTCTTAACACCCGTCGTGTTCTCTACTAGGTCCGCTACCAGACCTCTCATTCGTTCAGAGTTAAGATGTTCATCTTTCAAAGCCTCATCTTGGAATTCTCTGACCTGTTTCATCACGTCGGAGGTCATGATTAGCTGGTACGCTTTCACCCGAATCGGCTCAGGCCTCTCCTTTCGGCTAAGGGCATCAGCCACCACATTAGCTTTGCCCGGGTGGTAGTGGATTTCACAATCGTAGTCTTTTATTAGCTCCAACCACCGTCTCTGCCTCATATTCAGATCCTTTTGCTCAAAGAAGTACTTCAAGCTTTTGTGGTCCGTGAAGATGGTGCACTTCGTCCCGTACAAATAGTGCCGCCAGATCTTCAACGCGAAAACCACCGCTGCTAGCTCCAAGTCATGAGTAGGGTAATTAACCTCATGAACTTTCAACTGTCGGGATGCATAGGCTATCACCTTTCCCCTCTGCATTAATACACATCCCAACCCCGAGTAGGAGGCATCAGAATAAACTACTAAGTCTTCACTCCCATCGGGCAGTGCCAATACTGGAGCTTGGGTCAATCTTGTCTTCAGTTCTTCGAACGCCTTTTCTTGAGCTTGACCCCATTCAAATTTCACATCTTTCCGGGTCAACTTGGTCAGTGGAGAAGCAATTTTGGAAAAGTCTTGGATGAACCTTCGGTAGTATCCCGCCAGACACAAGAAACTACGGATCTCGGATGGCGTTTTTGGAGACTTCCATTGCATTACTGCTTCCACCTTTGCCGGATCGACCAGAATCCCATCCGGATTTACCACGTGACCCAAAAACTGAACCTCACGCAACCAAAATGCGCACTTGGAGAATTTCGCATACAACCTCTCCCTTCTCAGCGTCTCCAGAACTTCGCGAATGTGACCGGCATGTTCAGTCTCGCTCTTTGAATAAATCAAGATGTCATCAATGAATACAATCACTGATTTATCCAACATCGGCCGGCACACCCTGTTCATCAGATCCATAAAAGCAGCTGGCGCGTTGGTCAAACCGAAAGACATGACAAGAAACTCATAATGACCGTAGCGCGTACGAAAAGCTGTTTTAGGGATATCCTGCTCCTTCACCTTCAGTTGATGATAGCCCGATCGAAGATCTATACGTGAAAACCAACTAGCACCTTGAAGTTGATCAAACAAGTCATCGATCCTCGGCAAGGGGTACCTGTTCTTTACGGTCAGCTTATTCAGCTCACGGTAGTCGATGCACATCCTCATACTACCGTCCTTCTTCTTTACAAACAGGACCGGAGCACCCCAAGGTGAGATACTCGGTCGAATAAACCCTTGTCCAACAGCTCTTGTAACTGCTCCATCAACTCTTTCATTTCCGTCGGGGCCAATCGGTATGGTGCTTTAGCAACTGGTTGGGCGCCTGGTATCAAATCAATCTGAAACTCGATCTCTCTGTCAGGTGGCAATCCCGATAAGTCTTCCGGGAACACGTCTGGGAACTCACACACAACCGGAACATCAGACAGTTGTGGTGTCGGCTTCTCTACATCTTTTACATAACATAAGAAGGCGTTACATCCTCGCCTCATACATTTCCCCGCCACTGCCATTGAGATCACCTTCGGAATCGTAGTAACCCGATCCCCATAAACTGTCACTTGACTACCGTCGGGCGCTGTCAAACTGATCATTTTCTTGCGACACACAATGTTCGCCTCGAAGTCCGCCAACCAATCCATTCCGAGCACCAAATCGAAACCGCCTAACGTCATCGCAAATGGCTTAACTGGGAATTTGTGACCCTCCAGTTCTACGTCGCAACCCTCAACTACCTCGGAAATCCTGGTGGTTTTACCTATAGCAGTCTCTACATCAAACGGCACATCCACACGTCTACTACTAACGGGCAATTTAGCACGAAAAGCAACAGAAATAAAACTCCTACTAGCACCCGAATCAAATAACACAGAGGCTAAAGTTTGGTTCACTAGAAACGTACCAGACACTACATCGGGGTCCGTCCTCGCCTCTTCCTGCGTCATTGTGAATGCCCTGGCGCTTGCTTTCGGACCTTCACTTCCCGTCTTCTTTACCCCTGAAGCCTCAGCCCTAGGCTTCCTACATTCTCTAGCGATGTGACCAGGCTGACCACACCTGAAACATACGTTCATCCCCATTCTGCATTCCCCACTGTGTTCTCTCCCGCATTTACCACACTTCTTTACTCCTGAACCTGACATGACCACCCTCGTCTTCTTATTACTCGTCGAGGCACCCCCTCGACCAAACCTCTTCCCTTGCCACTTCTTTTCCTCACCTCCTTTCTTACTGCCCTCAGCCTTTGCCAACGCAGCCCGTTCATCGTATAGCCTGCCAGCTAAATCCACCGCTGACCTGAAAGTACTTGGTCGAGCAGAGATCAAATGCCAACGAATTTCGGCTGGCAACCCCTGAATATACCGGTTAATCTTGCGAGACACCGGCGTCACTTGCTCTGGCACCAACCGTGCCATGTCGTTGAACTTAGTCGTGTATTGCTGATGGGTCATCGTACCTGCCTCCAACTGCAGGAACTCTCTCTCTACTCTATCCATTTCACGACGAGGACTAAACTCCTCGATCACCATTCTCTTTAACTCCGTCCACTTCATCTTCCCAATGGCCCGACTACCCTCGGCCTGGACAATATTGTCCCACCAACACAACGTCGTCCCCGTAAACGAGTGAGTAGCAAATTTCACCTTCTTATCCTCCTGGCAGTCACTGATATCAAGGACCGCCTCCATTTCCCTCACCCATTGGTGAGCATCCGCAGCTGTACCCGAACCATCAAAGGTCGGAGGCTTGCACCTCATAAATTTCCCGTAATCACAACCCCGGGCTGTCTCCCGTACCTGTTCTTCCTCTTCTTCCTCTTCCTCATCGGACAATACTGTTTGTTGCTGTCTACCGGAGGACTGATTCCTCCCCCGTCTCTCATCTTCCCGTACTACCTTGATCACTTCGGTTACTACAGACGGCAAGATCGTCTGTATAACCTGATGCACCTCCTCGACGACTGCCTCTTTCACCGAGGCCCTAAAATCATCACTCTCATCCATCCCCCCCGAGGGAGTGGTATTAGGTTCTTCAGGAACCTTCTGCTCTCGTCTAGGTCTTCCTCTTGTGGCTCGTGGTTCCACACCACTTCCGCCACCGCCTCCACCAAGTGGGGCTTTAGATGATCTAGCACCGACCATCTTCTATCACACTGAAAGATTAAAACACCAACACGGTCATTCAAGGAAATAGCTCAGTTTATGTTAAGTACAGTAAGTCCCTAATTACAGTGGCCAGTTGTGATTAGCCACTTACTCTACTCTTCGCACCCCGAGCATCACCTATCCTGACTACATTAGTATCTCAGTCTAACAGTACACATAATTCACATTTCACACTTACATACTTTGGTTAACTTTAAGAAAATACCTCATGGCACGCAGCTACTCAGATGGCATTCTCATTTTCCCTGTCCCATTCTCAGTTTAAGTTTAGGTTTATTAAGAAAATTTACCCATTTTACTTAAACTTTTGCTCTGATACCAACTTGTAAGGCCCCGATCCCGGGAACCCTACAGTCGGTCTTTCATTGCATGTATTTTAAATAAACAATGCGTGTAACATATAATCATAACTTTAGAATTGAACATTTGCAGCGGAAACAATAAACTTTTACTATGAATACTTTTGCCATTTAATACAACGTAGTTCATTTACAAAACATCTAATGTTGCATTACATTACAAAAGCGCTATTACAAGCTTTCTTTACATTTCCTAACTTTACTACGATTGCTGTGGAAAACACATGAAAACCCGAGATTACCTAAACAATCTCTTTTATGAGAATCCTCAGCAAACATAGGGACCTCTAGAGAAGATATTTTCAAAAATATATAAAGGAGATTTCTTGAGTAATCTCGTTGATTCAGATCCTCAAGAAATCTCGTAATGGCAGGCAACGTGATATGTTGCGTGCATTATGGGCCCGCAAGACATGACGTTGCAGCATTATAAAATGGAGAATGCCCTCCCAAAAGAGCTGAGTAGCCGCCTCGTGCCATCCTCAGCAACACTACCTGCGATCTGGAAACACATAAAAAGTCAGCGTTGCTGAGTGAGTTCTAGTTTTATAAAGTATATAAAAATACCCTTTTCTGTATTATACTATACTGTACTGTATATGCGAGCACGCATCAACTGTGTGAACAAATAATGTTCGTTCTCTGTACTATATGCCTTGTCTGTAACTTTATCTTTATGTTTCACTTTCTATGTGGACCAGTGGGCGATACCCCAACTATGTGCGTGAGGGAGAATGGATGTCGGGCCATCTATATGCTCCGAAGAGCCAACTGTGTTTCCCCCGAAAGGGCTATGTGTATCCCCCCAAAGGGTTCAACGGTTCCCCCGAAAGGGCTATGTGTATCCCCCCGAAGGGTTCAACGGTTCCCCCGAAAGGGCTATGTGTATTCCCCCGAAGGGTTCAACGGTTCCCCCGAAAGGGCTATGCGTACTATGTACAAGGCCGACCCGAACATCCGGGGCACGTCCAAAGGTCCTGCCAACCTCAATTGATTGACCATGTGTGCGTCAGTGGGTAGCTAGCCCGCCACACAGTTGAGCTAACGACACATAGTCGTGTAACTCCTATATGCTTGCAAGACTTGTTACTTTCATTACTGTTCCTTTCTCTTTCTTTATTACTCTTTCTCTGTGCTTTACATAATACTTTCATTTCATCTATTAGAGATAACATGTATACTATGGGGGATAAGCATGCATCAAATCAAGGAACATTAATATTTACAATTCATCAGTATTCACCATCTATCATGGCAACATCATAACTAGCATACATACATTACACATACACTTCTTTATCCAATCACATCAGCCCTATTCGGGCGACTGAACATACCCTAGTCGCATGGCCTCCATGCGACTGAGTCATGCGATTGGACTTCTATGCGACTGAATCCTCAGTCGGGCGTCTGTATTACTATGCGAATGGGTCTATGCGACTGAAACCTCAGTCGGGCGTCTGTATTACTATGCGAATGGGTCTATGCGACTGAAACTACTCTGCGATTGGGCTTATGCGACCGAAACCCTCGATCGCATAGCCTATCGTGCGACTGAGACTCAATCGTGCGATTGAACCTCAATCGGGCGATTGGACAACAACTGACACTCATTCGGCCGAATGGCCCTTCAGTCGCATAACCCTAACTGGGCAGCGACTGGAGTTCTTCAAGAACAGTAGTCGCGAACCTAAGTGTTCAGACCCACCTTAAACCCGTTTTTAACCCAAATTGACCCTCCCAAAGCTCAGGGATTCATACAAGGACATCATACAAGCATGTGTAAGTCCTATATCACACTATAATCACATTATCTAAGATTTCATCAAATGGGTCAACTATACACTTTTACAAAACTAGGGTTTATATGTGATCCAGCCCCAAATCAGTTAAAAACATGTAAATGAGGGGTCCTAGAACTCACATTACAGGTAGAAGTAGATGAACTTCGACTTTGGCTATCTTCTCGACGGATTCGGAGCTCGGACAGCACTTTCCCCCTTTTCTTCTTCGTTCTCGGTCGCCCTCTGCTCTCTTCCCGACTGAAAATGTGAAGGTGTTGGGTTGGAGAATGGAGTTGCTCCCCTTTTATACCCACAGCTCAGTCGCACCTGGTCCAGGGGCGACTGGACCTTCAGTCGCATCAACACTATGCGATTGGACCCCAATCGCACGTGTTCCATGCGGCTCATACTTCATTCGGGCGGTTGAACTTCAATCGTGCGGTTGAGCTCCAATCGGCCGAATAGCCATGCGGTTGAACTTCAATCGCATAAATCATAGGCGACTGAAGCTCAGTCGCATCACATGCTGAGAAGTCAAACTTCCGGGTGTTACAGTTTTTTTCTTAAATCCTGTAGTCGTATTTATCGTTAACCGACAACTTATTCTTCAAGTTACAATTAATTCTAATTACATTATGGTCCCTTATGATTTTTTAATAATTTCAACTAGCCAACGACTTTGATTATTTTAATCATATAATATTTTTACAATTATAATATTATTTAACTAACTAGAAATTAAGTATACATATTTTTATATATAATTAATCATTTATCTCTCAATTCTCAATTATAAAACTAACTAATTAATTCCCTATTATTATTACAAGTTACAAATCTAATTCTCCATGACTAATTATTTCTTAAATGATTATTTTACCGATTTACATGTCCATGATATACTACATATTTAATTTATTAATCAAGGTTCATTTAGTAAATTTCGTCTTCTAAGGAATCCGGCCCGATTCCCATTTGTTCGGTTCACCATGCCTTATGGTCATATGATGGCCCATTAGACCATATTGGTTCTGTAGGTCATAGCCAATTAAGTTTTGTGTCCTAATGACCCTATAAGGGTTTGATGGGCCAAAGCCCATTTAGGTGTGTATTGACGTGAGCCTAAGTCGAATGTTGTCGGACCCATTTCATGGGCTTGCTAGACAAGGTTTGGTGTCATTTTATGGCCTAATATGGTTTAAAAAATTTTCCTGACCTAAAAACCAAGTTTCTCATAGCAACCATCCAGACCATAGTGATGGAATAACATGAAAGGTTAATGAAAGCTTAGAATGAAAGATGAGGGGATTTGAAAAGAAACGATCTGAATTAACCAAACTATTGAATGACATAGAAGTGAGTTTGAAAAACAAAAATGATGAAAATAAGGATGATGAAGGAGACAAGAAGAAAAAGGTGAGAAAGATGAGTTTGATGACATCTTCTCAAGTGAAAATAATAATAATGATGATAATTGTGACATCTGTCACTTCAAGATCCGTCATTTAACGTGAAATCTCGTTGACTATCCTTAGGGCATTCATTTTATATATTATTCGTGAGGGCACCATATTTGCTTTGTTCATTCTCATTGGTGTATCAACACTTGCAATCATATCATCCAAAACGCTCACGAATACCACAACCGACACCACTAATTATATTATGTTATATAATATAAACAACATTAAATACATCCTTATAATTAGTATAACGCGCGTGTTTGCGTCGTTTTCAACCGAAACAAGTTTGGGCGATTCGGGAGCTAAGTGCAAGGACTAAACTTGACATTTGCCAAACTAGGCTGGGTATAAATACCCTCTTCCCAGCCATTCTTCACACCTTCATCTTCATCATCGCCTCTTTCTCTCCTTCTCCACCAATATCTCCATTTCTCTCTCGATCTCGCTCCAAAATCGCCCATTTTCGTCTCGACCTCTGTCGTCCCTTTTTTTGCGTTTACTTCTGCGTTTCTAGGGTTTTCGGGTGCTCGGGTTCATCCAAGCACATGAGGTCGTGTGGGCTTGTGTGTTGTGTTCCAGTGTGTGAATCATGCCTAGATAAGTTAGGAAATGAGTCTTGGAAGTTCTGGTCGGGTAAAACTCGTGTTCGGGCAGCCGAAGGCCGCCCTGCAACTTCCTGCAGTCGCGACCCCCGTCGGCGCGAATGGGATTGTCGCGCGAATGGGGCGTGCGACTGGGTGTGCGTGCGACTGGGTGTGCGTGCGACTAGTGTCTGTGCGAATTGGGTAAGTCGCGCGGTTGTGTCGCGCGGCTGTCGGTGGGTGCGAATGAATGTGTGTCGCGCGACCGAGTGGGGCGACTGGAGTTGTCGCGCGACAGAGTCATGCGAATGTGAACTGTGTGCGATTGTGTGTGAATCGCACGATCGGAGGCCTGTCACGCGAAAGAAGGTCCAATCGCGTTAATGAACCTGATTCGCGCGAGGGGACGTTGAGTCGCGTAACTGGCTGTTGGGTCGTGCGACTGGTGATGCATGGTACGACTGAAAGCTTAGTCGCACGAATGAAGGTTCAATCATACGAAAGTAGCTGATTCGTACGACTGAAGGTCCACTCGTGCGAATGGAGTGTCAGTCGTGCGTCGGGTCTTGTTGTGTGAATAGAGTCATTGTGTGGAGTTTTCCTGTGTGTTGTGTGTGATGCGCGTATGAGTGGTTTTCCCCTTTTGAGTGCCTTGTGTGATGAGATAACATCAAAAATAATGTCATTGCTCGAATGTCATAGCCATGACGGCTATCTTTAAATGCTTGGACCTACATAAGGTCTGAGGTTTGTGTGACTGCTTGTGTGTGCTACCCACGACCGAACCGAAACTGCCCGCACCTATCGAACATCACGTTATGCGTTATGATCATTACTAATGCTTATCAGTAACTGTCAATAGGTGTTTGACGGTTCCTAGCATCTTATTCCATGAAACCTTACATCAATTGTGCTCATCATCTGTTCAGTGAGTTTCGTGGCCCCTTTTTACGCTTATATAACTTTTAAACATTTTCAAACTTGGGGGAAAAGAACGCTCACTAACTTAACATATTTCTAGGCGTCTTCCTTAGTGGAAGTCTGCTGTAACTCTATGGTTAACTCATCTTGCTTACTTGTTGAATGTTGATACATTGATGTTAAGGTCAATCAGATGTCAAGTAGCTGGTTTAGGCATCGTTCTAGGTATATCGTGGATGTGGTGGGAACACTGCGGGGAACCTTATATATAAGCATCACCGGTAATACTAAGAATGCGCTTAAACTGGGTTACGGGATGATCTGATTGACTAAGGCATAAAATGTTGAAAGTGATTCTATGCTAAGTTGCTACTACGTGTTATTACTTGATGCTAAGTGTTATGTGATGTCACCTGTAAATGCTACTTGTTTGGTGATACTATTTGGCTGTGTGGGACTTCTGTGTGAGACTTCTGTGTGGGACTTCTGTGTGGGACTCCTGTATGGATGCTCTCAGCTGTGTGGCTCTTCTGTGTGGTTCCTCTGTGTGTTTCTGCTAAGCCGATCATCCATTACAACCATTAATCCCGGTATTGGGACCTAAGGACTGGTTTGGTTGTAACCTATACGTATTCGCTATGTGGATCCTGCTACGTCACGTGAAACTCATGGAATGCTTATTACTTGTTGGATGCCTTTAACCTTGGATGCTCTCGGCTGTGTGGTTCTTCTGTGTGGTTCCTCTGTGTGTTTCCTCTAAGCCGATCATCCAATACAACCATTAATCCCAGAAACTAGGACCTAAGGATTGGTTTGGTTGTAGCCTAAACGTATGCGCTGTGTGGACCTTGCTACGTCACCCTAAACTTATTATGCTGTGGAAAACCTTTTTGTATAACCCTTAATCCCGGCATTGGGACCTAAGGATTGGTTTGGTTATAAACTATACGTATGCGCTGTGTGGATCTTGCTACGTCTTTATAAACTATTTTCTTTTTTGAGGAAAACTTTTCTTACAGCCATCAATTCCCGCGTGGAACCGATGACTAGGTTTGGCTGAAGCTATTTATAACTAGTAAAATCGCCTACGCATAAGTGTAGTTGCGGTAACTTTTATTAAACCCACTTACTGTTTTCTTCTTAACATCTTTTATTCCTTAAAACCTGCGAAGCTCACCAACAATTATGTTGACCGTTTTGAGTGTTTCTTTTCAGGTGATCAAGGTAATTGAAGTTCTAGGAGCACTGCCTTTTAGAGGAGACCCTAGGACATATTTTGGAGAACTAAGCAATTGTTAAACATTAATCTTTGGAACATCTTGGTTGCTCAAACTTGTACATTATACACTTGATCCCGAGTTATGGGAATTTACAATGCAAGTTGTTATCATGATTATGTGATCATCTTATGTTATGTTTATGGCTATGCTGTCGTGAACATTGATTATACACGACACAAGTCTCCATTTGTGCCGGGTGTCGTCATGACACGCTACGTCATCAATTACATATATATTGCATCTCTATTGCTAACCATGTGTTATGACGATCCCGTCTCGATCGCATTCCCCGTGTTTCCGCTATCAGCGGGGGGTGTGACAGACTGGTATCAGAGCCATTGGTTATAGAAAATTAGGCAATTACACTTGACCTAGACTATAACCTAGGAACCTTCATGTAGAATGCATGTTAGGACTGGCTTGCATCTAATATTACATGTATGTTCCTCTATGCTTGTTTCTTGTCTCAATACCTGATTTGTGCTTGATGAATGTGGACAATGCTATGATGTTAACTTGGGGTAAGTGAAGCTAAGGGTGACCATGCAAGGCAAATTACCATTACGGGTGCACACGTAATTGCAATTCGCCGTGCATGAGAAGTCTGGCTAATCTTACCATGAGGTAACAATCATGAGTATTACTAGTTGCTATTCTATACCCTAGGGTGTGTTAGGATCATAATCCTAGTAAGGCTTTATTAAAGGTAACATAACATTACTAACACCTACCATTACTTAAGTCCTGTCCTATTTAGAGCCTTCATGGTACTTCCAATCATGACATTGACCCTATCTTCCACGAAACATTCCTCCACTTAGCATTCCAGTAACTAAGTAGCTGATTGAATGCTTAGAATAAAGGTGGGCTTCAACAAATGTAGAGGAGTGATGATACTCCCTACACATTATATTATGTTACTTATCGGGATTATGTTAAGGGAAATTAGGATGTCATGTAAACGGTTTAAGTGTCATTCAAGGTATATCGTGGATGCAGTGGGAACGCTGCGGGGGACCCTATATATAAGCATCACCGATATACTAAGAATGTACTTAAACTGGGCTACGTGACGATCTTGATGGACCGAAGCATGTTATCAGAATTTGATGAGTGGAATCATACGTGTATCTCAGAAGTGACCAAAGCTTACATGTTTAAATCTTTCTATGATTAGAGGATGCCGCCCCGAAGAGTCACACGTGGTACCAACCAAGAAGGTGAGACCCCACAAGGCAGAGGTAGGGGTAGATCACCAAGAGCAGGTGGCGCCCCAGCTGGCGACAACCAGGGAACTGAAAACCCTGATATAGCTGCTATGATCGCTCAGCAGCTAGCCGCACTGATTCCAACTATAGTGACTCAAGTGAGCGACACTCTTCGGAATCATCAATTCCATAGGAGTAATGATACTGACGATCAGTGTAACCAAGGAGCAGAGAAGAGAAAGGAGGCTGGGGAAACGAGCCGGTCTAACACCGGAAGGTTTGATAAGAAGGCCAAGACGACCCAAAATTTTTAGGCTGTGACTCAGGGAAAGAAAGAATATGCCGGCCCACACCCGAAATGTGACAGGTGCAACCTCCATCACCCCCCAGTAATGCCGTGTCGGGTGTGTGCAAACTGTAGGCGCCCGGGGCACCTAGCGAGAGACTGTAGAGTTGCACCGAACCTGGTGACACACGTCAACGCGGTTAACCCCGTCGGGAATGCCAGAGCTTGTTATGAGTGTGGAGGTCTTGGTCACTACCGGAACACGTGCCCCAGACTGAATAGGGCACCGGGTCAACAAGGGAATAACCAGCAGCAAGTGATGGCCATAGCTGGCAACACAGGCCAAGGGAATCAAAGAAGTGCTGCCAGAGGACGTGCAAACGTTAACGGAGCTAATGGCGCCCGTCAGGACCCGAATGTTGATACAGGTACGTATTTTTCTCAACCACCCCTTCGTCTTCAAATTGAATGGTACTGGAGCAGACAATAGTTTCATATCTTCTGATTTTGTACACACGCTTGCCTTGATAGTATACTAGAGACTAGTTTCCCTGTAGAAATGGCCAACGGTAGGGTGTACTAGCAGATTGGATTTTTAGAGAGTGCTCTAGGATATAGGAGAACCATGCCTTTGACATAGACATAATACCTTTCTAGTTGAGGATTGTGGGAATGGATTGGTTATCGAAAAACGGGGCCGAGATTGTTGGTCAGGATCACCTCCCCCACGATAGGTGGAATTTCGTATGGAGTTGGTTCCTGGAGCTACGCCGGTAGCAAAAGCACCATATCGGTTAGCGTCGTCTGAAATACAAGAATTATCCAACCAATTACAGGAACTACTGGAGAAGGGTTTTATTCGACTGAGTCATTCGCCATGGGGAACACCGGTCCTATTTGTCAAAAAGAAAGACGGGTCGCTCCGCCTGTGCGTCGATTTTCGCAAGTTGAGCAAGATGACTATGAAGACTCGATGACTTATTTGACCAAGTTACAAGGAGCTTCATATTTCTCCATGATCGATCTCCGTTCTGGATATCATCAACTGAGAGTTTCGAGGATGACATACCGAACACAGCATTCAGGACTCGTTATAGGCATTACGAATTCTTAGTCATGCCGATCGGACTGACTAACGAACCAGCTGTGTTCATGGACCTGATGAACCGAGCATGCAAACCTTACTTGGATAAGTTTGTGATTGTGTTCATCGACGATATACTTATATATTCTCGATCGAGAGAAGACTCTGAGGAACAACTTCGGGCCATACTGAGCCTAATGCAAGAACAGAAACTTTACGCCAAATACTCGATGTGTGAGTTTTGGCTTCGAAAAGTGAGGTTTCTGGGTCAGGTGGTACGAAAGTGGTATTCATGTATATCCCAGAAAGATTGAAGTAGGGAAGAACTGGGATGCACCCCAGACACCTTCGGAGATACGGCAATTCTTAGGTTTGGCCGGATACTATCGCCGCTTCATTACAAACTTCTTAAAGGTTGCCCAACCATTAACCTTGATGACTCAGGAAGACAAGAAGTTGATTGGGGGGAAAGCAAATGTGGTTGCTGACACTCTAAGTCGTAAAGAGCGCGTGGAACCACTACGTGCTCGAGCTTTGGGATTGACTATTCAGACGAACTAGAAAACTCAGATCCAACTTGCACAAAGGGAAGCATTGAGAAAAGAAAACCTCGCGAGAGAAGAGTTCCAAGGGTTAGACAAACCGACGAATTGCAAGGATGATGGCATACAGTACTTCATGGATCGCATATGGGCACCCCATTTGGAGAGATGTTCGTACCCTGATCATGGAAGAAGCGCACAAGACAAGATATTCTGTTCATCCTGGTGCAATATGTATCACGATCTTAAGGATCTATACTGGTGGCCAGGCATGAAGAGAGACATTGCTATGTATGTAAGCCGATGCTTGGCGTGCTTGAAAGTTAAGGCCGAACATCAAAGACCATCGGGATTATTACAGCAACTGAGATTCCCGAGTGGAAATGGGAGAACATAACTGTGGACTTCATTACCAAACTCCCTGGAACAAGTAGCGGACACGACTCGATATGGGTCATAGTGGATCGGATGACGAAGTCCGCTCATTTCTTACCGATCAGGGAGGAATACAAGATGGAAAGGTTGGCGAGATTGTACATTAAGGAGGTTGTGACACGGCACGGTGTGCCGGTGTCAATCATATCCGACCTTGACAGCCGATTCATTTCACGATTTTGGCAAACATTACAAAAAGCGATGGGCACTCGATTAGGTATGAGTACCGCCTAGCACCCACAAACAGATGGCCGAAGTGAACGAACGATATAAACGTAGGAAGACATGCTCAGAGCTTGTGTAATCTATTTTGGTGGTAGCTGGGACACTCATTTACCATTGATTGAGTTCTCCTACAACGATAGCTATCATACAAGCATTGGATGTGCTCCATTTGAGGCATTATATGGGAGGAAATGTAGATCCCCAGTTTGTTGGGCTGAGATTGGTGAGAGCCAGCTTACGGGCCCAGAGATCATTCAAGAGACAACCGACGAAATTTTTCCAAATCAAAGACAGACTAAAAGCTGCAAGAGATCGCCAAAAGAGCTATGCCGACAACCGTCGGAAGCCTCTAGAATTCAATGTTGGGAATCACGTCTTACTCAAAGTCTTCCACTGGAAAGGGATTGTACTATTTGGAAAGAAAGGGAAGTTAGCCCCTCGATACGTAGGATCATTCGAGATTACAGAAAGAATCGGTCCGGTGGCTTACCGGTTGAGGTTGCCACAAGAACTCAATGGTATACATGATACTTTTCACGCGTCGAACCTCAAGAAGTGTTTGGCGGATGAGTCCTTACATGTACCAATTGAGGAAATCAAGATCGACGAAAAGCTTTATTTCATCGAGGAACCTATCGAGATCATGGACCGAAAGGTCAAGCAAGGACCAGAGTTCACGTGGGAACGAGAGGACCAGATGAAACCCAAGTGTCCACACCCATTCGAGGATGACGCTCTTGGACCCAATACCAGTTGAATTTCGGGACGAAATTCTCTCAACTGGGGGATACTGTGACATCTGTCACTTCAAGATCCGTCATTTAATGTGAAATCTCGTTGACTATCCTTAGGGCATTCATTTTATATATTATTCGTGAGGGCACCATATTTGATTTGTTCATTCTCATTGGTGTATCAACACTTGCAATCATATCATCCAAAACGCTCACGAATACCACAACCGACACCACTAATTATATTATGTTATATAATATAAACAACATTAAATACATCCTTATGATTAGTATAACGCGCGTGTTTGCGTCGTTTTCAACCGAAACAAGTTTGGGCGATTCGGGAGCTAAGTGCAAGGACTAAACTTGACATTTGCCAAACTAGGCTGGGTATAAATACCCTCTTCCCAGCCATTCTTCACACCTTCATCTTCATCATCGCCTCTTTCTCTCCTTCTCCACCAATATCTCCATTTCTCTCTCGATCTCGCACCAAAATCGCCCATTTTCGTCTCGTTTTCACCGTCAAGACTTCGACTACAGCTGAGTCTACATGCTTCTTACAGGTTGACAACCTCGGTCATCCCTTTTCTTGCGTTTACTTCTGCGTTTCTAGGGTTTTCGGGTGCTCGGGTTCATCCGAGCACATGAGGTCGTGTGGGCTTGTGTGTTGTGTCCCAGTGTGTGAATCATGCCTAGATAAGTTAGGAAATGAGTCTTGGAAGTTCTGGTCAGGTAAAACTCGTGTTCGGGCAGCCGAAGGCCGCCCTGCAACTTCCTTCAGTCGCGACCCCCGTCGGCGCGAATGGGATTGTCGCGCAAATGGGGCGTGTGACTGGGTGTGCGTGCGACTAGTGTCTGTGCGAATTGGGTAAGTCGCGCGGTTGTGTCGCGCGGCTGTCGGTGGGTGCGAATGAATGTGTGTCGCGCGACCGAGTGGGGCGACTGGAGTTGTCGCGCGACAGAGTCATGCGAATGTGAACTATGTGCGATTGTGTGTGAATCGCACGATCGGAGGCCTGTCGCGCGAAAGAAGGTCCAATCGTGCAAATGAACCTGATTCGCGCGAGGGGACGTTGAGTCGCGTAACTGGCTGTTGGATCGTGCGACTGGTGATGCATGGTACGACTGAAAGCTTAGTCGCACGAATGAAGGTTCAATCGTACGAAAGTAGCTGATTTGTACGACTGAAGGTCCACTCGTACGAATGAAGTGTCAGTCATGCGTCGGGTCTTGTTGTGTGAATAGAGTCATCGTGTGGAGTTTTCCTGTGTGTTGTGTGTGATGCGCGTATGAGTGGTTTTCCCCTTTCGAGTGCCTTGTGTGATGAGATAACATCAAAAATAATGTCATTGCTCGAATGTCGTAGCCATGACGGCTATCTTTAAATGCTTGGACCTACATAAGGTCTGAGGTGTGTGTGACTGCTTGTGTGTGCTACCCAAGACCGAACCGAAACTGCCCGCACCTATCGAACATCACGTTATGCGTTATGATCATTACTAATGCTTATCATTAACTGTCAATAGGTGTTTGACGGTTCCTAGCATCTTATTCCAGGAAACCTTACATCAATTGTGCTCATCATCTGTTCAGTGAGTTTCGTGGCCCCTTTTCAAACTTGGGGGAAAAGAACGCTCGCTTACTTAACATATTTCCAGGCGTCTTCCTTAGTGGAAGTCTGTTGTAACTCTATGTTTAACTCATCTTGCTTACTTGTTGAATGTTGATACATTGATGTTAAAGTCAATCAGATGTCAAGTAGCTGGTTTAGGCATCGTTCTAGGTATATCGTGGATGTGGTGGGAACGCTGTGGGGAACCCTATATATAAGCATCACCGGTATACTAAGAATGCGCTTAAACTGGGTTACGGGATGATCTGATTGACTAAGGCATAAAATGTTGAAAGTGATTCTATGCTAAGTTGCTACTACGTGCTATTACTTGATGCTAAGTGTTATGTGATGTCACCTGTAAATGCTACTTGTTTGGTGATACTATTTGGCTGTGTGGGACTTCTATGTGAGACTTCTGTGTGGGACTTCTGTGTGGGACTCCTGTATGGATGCTCTCGGCTGTGTGGCTCTTCTGTGTGGTTCCTCTATGTGTTTCTGCTAAGCTGATCATCCATTACAACCATTAATCCCGGTATTGGGACCTAAGGACTGGTTTAGTTGTAACCTATACGTATGCGCTATGTGGATCCTGCTACGTCATGTGAAACTCATGGAATGCTTATTACTTGTTGGATGCCTTTAACCTTGGATGCTCTCGGCTGTGTGGTTCTTCTGTGTGGTTCCTCTGTGTGTTTCCTCTAAGCCGATCATCCAATACAACCATTAATCCCGGAAATTAGGACCTAAGGATTGGTTTGGTTGTAGCCTAAACGTATGCGCTGTGTGGACCCTGCTACGTCACCCTGAACTTATTATGCTGTGGAAAACCTTTTTGTATAACCCTTAATCCCGGCATTGGGACCTAACGATTGGTTTGGTTATAAACTATACGTATGCGCTGTGTGGATCTTGTTACGTTTTTATAAACTATTTTCTTTTTCGAGTAAAACTTTTCTTACAACCATCAATTCCCGCGTGGAACCGATGACTAGGTTTGGCTGAAGCTATTTATAACTGGTAAAATCGCCTACGCATAAGTGTAGTTGCGGTAACTTTTATTAAACCCACTTACTGTTTTCTTCTTAACATCTTTTATTCCTTAAAACCTGCGTAGCTCACCAACAATTATGTTGACCGTTTGAGCGTTTCTTTTCAGGTGATCAAGGTAATTGAAGTTCTAGGAGCACTGCCTTTTAGAGGAGACCCTAGGACATATTTTGGAGAACTAAGCAATTGTTAAACATTAATCTTTGGAACATCTTGGTTGCTCAAACTTGTACATTGTACACTTGATCCCGAGTTATGGGAATTTACAATGCAAGTTGTTATCATGATTATGTGATCATCTTATGTTATGTTTATGGCTATGCTGTCATGAACATTGATTATACACGACACAAGTCTCCATTTTTGCCGGGTGTCGTCATGACACGCTACGTCATCAATTACATATATATTGCATCTCTATTGTTAACCATGTGTTATGACGATCCCGTCTCGATCGCATTCCCCGTGTTTCCGCTATCAGCGGGGGGTGTGACAATAATGAAGATGATGATCAAATCTCTTAAAAGACAAAATAAGTTTGAAGCCGAATCAAGGCCAAGTACAAAGAGAGAACAACTGATGAAATGAATCTTGCATTAATTCCGTAGCCAAAATCGTGATAACATTATTGCCATTATATAGATAATATATTGAATAATTCTTTGCAAAATTAGTTCTAATACTACTGTCGGTTTTCATATATAG
Organism: Flaveria linearis; assembly: GCA_024085815.1. Taxonomy (NCBI): domain Eukaryota; kingdom Viridiplantae; phylum Streptophyta; class Magnoliopsida; order Asterales; family Asteraceae; genus Flaveria; species Flaveria linearis. Next base: position 54,716,635 of record CM044005.1, read on the forward strand.
GATTTAAAAACAATCTAAAAATCATAGAAGAATAATAATACGAACTGATATAGGTCAAAAGCCTAGATCACCCATCAGGGGTCCCATTACAAATAAAATATTCAATCACAACCATAGAGGGTATAAAATATTATGTTGTCACAATCGCGCTGGTAGCGGAAACATGAGGATTCCATGGATGAGATATTTAGTCTAATAATTGTTTAGAAAGTAAAAAAGAATTCTTAAATTGTTTAGACTAAACTCTGTCTCATAACACATTGAGAGGTCTAAGAGAATCACTAAATGACATCGCCTGACAACAAGTGCCAAGTATAGTCAATCGCATAATGTCATACCATAATGGATAAACAATCCAAGGTTTCATATTGGAACGAACATGCACAACTACAAACTAATCCAAATACAAATCCAACCAAACAATGAAATTTAAACCAAAACCCAAATATTTCATAAATTGTCTATTGCTCCTAGAAGAGCGCTCTTATCTATGGTTCACAATCTAAAGACTAAAGCATTATTACCTGAAAAGACATGCTCTAAAAATTTAACACTCTTTGGTGAGTTCATAGGTTTATAAATACAAAATATGTTGTTACATAAGTCATGCACAAAATATGTATATGTGTGTTAGAGAGCATAGTATTCATAGAACTCAACATATGTTGATGACCAGTCCAAATAACCAGATATATTCATCTAGGGCACGCATAGGCCATGTCAGTCTCAGCTAGTATACCGATAAAAAAGGTGGGATATCAGCCCTTTAGTACTAACAATACTTTTCCATGACATTCCAAAAGTCTACAGCAAGTAAGGCAGGTTACTATAGAACACAAACATTGAGTTTTATTGATTATTTAATCTCAAATGTTAGCATTTAGGTTTATAAAAGTATTTCAGCTTGTAGAGCTGTTTAGAGGTTATTGTGCACCGGTCTTGCATAGACAGTTTAGAGGTTGAAATGGTAAAAAACAATCATGTAATAGGCATTGCTTGAAAGATAAGACTTTAAACTATCTTCCTGAAAAAGAATCAACTTAAATGGATGAAGTATGAGGATATATGACTTAACAAACACAAGCCAACATTATGCATGGTTTTAATTATTTTGACCTTTAATTTTGTTTAATTGTTTTGGAGGACCAAACAATGTTGAAAAGATGTGAGACCACTTAGGTTAGTTAGTGGACTTAGTGAAGTTGTTTCTAGATGAAAAGTTTAACCCATTTAGACTTCGTATGAACAAGTTAAGACCTGTACAAAATGTTCTTTTTTTCTAACAGCAAGCTGTCCAAATTTCCAACTTTGCCCTTTGTATCTCAAAACCACAATTTTGACCATTATTAACCGTAGACCTAAACGAACATTTATTCCATGAACTAACTAACAAACGGTTGTATTAGACCCTTAGGTTATCACCAATTTTTAGTCCTAATTCAATTAGCTTGGATCTTAATCTCCAGGTTCATATTTTTAGTTAATTGATACATGATTTAATCCCTAACTTGTCTATTGATTCGAGGACGAAGATTAACATTCTTAATAAGAGATTATGAACCCAAGATGACCATCAAGACAAAATCTCACAAGTTTAAAAGCAATTTCAAAAAATCCAAAGAATATACAAAGATTAAAAATTATGGTTTTACAGTTTCTGAAGATTCAATACCCGAAAGGCCTAGATCTTTTGGATCCAATGCCAAAACTAAAACACAAGAATATTAGATGATGATTTTTTATGTTAGATGATGGATATCATTAATATCATGATTAGGCAAGGACTAAAATATCAAAATAAATGATTTTTTTACCAGAAAGCAAAAGTGAACAATCCTTGAACAAAATATAATCTTGAATGATCCAGTAACGCCAAAATGGATGGAATGATGGTTGATGATGATAATGATTTTTGATGATGATAAAGAAGAACAAGGAGAAGATTGAGAGTGGTGGCTAAGGTTTTCATTTAGATAGAAACTTGGTAAATAACTTTCAACAAATGAAGGGAAAACACGGGGGAGTTCCCTCTTTTCAATGGAATCGGGCGCAAAAAGGGAGGGCAACGGCCCCTGGCAGTTGGGTCGTTACATCTAATTCGGTCTCGTCCTGATCCATGTGTCATTCAATTTTATGGTTTTAAATTTTGCATGTTAATATGATTCCAACGAACTATTGTAAGTTATATAAGTTACTTAATTTATATTTTTGCATAAAATGAAGTATATTTAGTAGACTTTAGACAAGGTCTACTATATCCAATTTGTGATTTGTTTTGACATATATTCAAATGTTTTACGTTTTATCAATCCTTGGTCAATCTCATTGCATATAATCATCATACTAAATACGATGAACATCCACCTGTTACCAAACTTGGGCCCATCAATACACTATTTCCCATAATGAATAATTTTTAACAATTAGCGTGTCTACACGCTATTAATGAACTATACCCAGATTAAATAATTGGTAAGTCTACTTTTAAGTCAAATACCAATTTAGTCAATGTTAAAAAGTCAAAGTCAATGATCAACACACTTATTTTGGTAGCATATGTCACATATGCCTTTCGTAAGATCGTAGACTGAAACGAAATGAAAACTAACGTTGTAATAGTCCAAAAGCTAGATACAAACTCGCAAACCAAAAATCACAACTCTAATTGACCATGTGATATTCGGATCCCTATCGATTTGTCTATCAAACTTAATCACGTGTACACCCGTATCTCTATCCAATGATAGTCACGTATACATTATCGCAACCAACATGATGTCGAGAATGGATAATGGATCAAGACAATCATAGTGACGTGTGATACCCCACGAACAACGATAGCGCTCCGGCATTCCAAGTCGCAGTGGTTTGGTGGTGGCGTTGGCGCAAGGGAGAGGGTGAGGGGATTACGGTTTTGCGACTTTTTCTAAAGTGTTTTTGATGTTTTTTTCTTAAAACCTGTAGTCGTATATATCGCTAACCGACAACTTATTCTTCAAGTTACAATTAATTTTAATTACACTATGGTCCCCTACGATTTTTTAATAATTTCAACTAACCAACGACTTTGATTATTTTAGTCATATAATATTTTTACAATTATACTATTATTTAACTAACTAGCAATTAGTTATACATATTTTTTATATATAATTAATCGTTTATCTCGTAATTCTCAATTGTAAACTAATTAATTAATTCCCTATTATAATTACAAGTTACAAATATAATTCTTTATGGCTAATTATTTCTTAAATGACTATTTTACCGGTTTACATGTCCATGATATACTTGTTTAACTCTTTAAACAATACATTGTTTATTATTACTGGTGATGTGACTTTTGAATCGTATCTCGGGCATACTAGTTTAGTAAAAATAATCACATCTTTAGGTATATTTAAATAATGTGTCATAAGCTCATTCACAGTAGAATTCCTAAAAATATATGAGTGTGTTTAGTATATATAGAATGGTTTTGAGTGGTTGTGAGTGAAGGATACAGAAAATATTATTGTTTATTGATATATTTTAAGATTCACTGTTAAATCCTTATAAATTTTTTAATATTTTTAAAAGTAGTTTTGAGTGGAGAATAGAGAAAAAAATCAATGATAATGGTATAGAAGGTATTATTTAATTAAAAAGGATAGAGAAAAATAATGATTTTTAGTGTAATTGTATAGATAAAGATAATGAATACACTGTAAATACTCTAATTGGCCTAAAATTTATATGTTATAATTTAAGCTTTGATTTAAACGAGTTAACAATAGACACAATGAACTGCTTGACGATGATTACATAATGACATGATAAAGATTACATAATAAACTGAGAAACATAGAAATATTTTATTTTTAGCATTGTGCTATTTGAAAATAATCATTTTAAAAAACATAATGCATAACACAATAGTCAACATTAGATATAATTGGTAACACAATGATCAACACTAGCTTGATAATTAGCAATAGACACAATAAGCTGCTTGAGGACGATTACACAATGACATAATCATGATTACACAAATAAACTGAAAAAAACATAAAAGGTTATATTTTCAGCATTGTGTTATTTGAAATCACCATTTTAAAAACAAAACGATTAACTTTAGACAAAGTGGATAACACAATGAATAGAACTAGATTTAATCATTACAATAGACACAATGAGCTACTTGAGAATTAGATTTGTAACTTGTTATTGGAAAATCATCGTTTAGAAAAAACAAAATGCATAACAAAATGGCCAACATTAACCACAATGATCTAACGAATATTAAAGAACGATCTGATATTACACAATGAGTTGAAATAACATGAAAAAACTTTTTTTTCTTTATATATCAATATATAGGGATTTTAAAGATTAAAAAAAACTTGTTTTTATGGTGTAACTCTTTTAAAAAATAGTGTTGTATGTAAAAGTTACGAGTGTTTAAAAAAAGATTGAATTATAAAATGTGTTTAAGACAAAATTTTATTTATCTATTATTTAGAGTTTCAATAATTTTTCATTATATCATCATACTTTCTTAGTCATTGGATCTAAAATCTAATACATAATAATGCTTCTTATCCTTTTTAATTTTTCCTCCCTTTTTACAATAACTCCACCCAGAATATTATATGTTAGATGTTCTCAACCTTTGATAAAATAAGAAATAAAGTTGTTTAAGAAGTTATAAATTACTAATCATGAACATTAAAAAATTAAAAAAATTTATTAAAAGATATGATATAATTAAAATCTTATATAACAGGAGAGGCGAGAAAAAGAAGTTTGGATTTCACTAAAAATCTTCACGTGTAATTTTTAAACATTCATTTATTATATAGTATGCATTATTAAAAAATAGTTGTTAAAATAATTTGATAACAAAATTTAAACTAACTTTGTACATGTCAAATTAATTTAAAATAAATCATAATTCTTAATGTTAATAATGTTGATAAATAAGTAGTATTTGTGGTAAGAATTAAAATTACTTGACTTAATATTACTAACTTTGAATTTAAATTTACAAAAACATGAATTTGTAGATTGTAACACTGTTTTAAAAATAAATTAGAGAAATGTTCAAATAAAAAGTGTAACAAGTAATCTCAACTATCAATGTTTTCAATTAATAGTTGAGATCAAATTGTTAGGAAAAGTTTGTTATGGGGTGTTTTAATATAATCCATTTTTGTTGAATTTTTTGCAAATTCTTTCCATTTTTTAAAATGTTCATAACTTTTATGTATGAATTATTTTTAAAAGAATTACAACAAAAAAATGAGTATTTATTTCTCTTTAAAACGAGTACAATATTATTATATAAAAAGATAATAGTTTTTTGACGTTCTTATATCTTGTTAGTATGTCTTTATGCAATTCATTGTGTTTTTTTGATATGAAACAACATTAGTTTTAATCAGCTGATGAGTACTCATCAGCTGTTATCGTCAATTCAGATGTTTCATTCTGACCTGAACATTTACTCATCAGACTTTTGTCTGATTTTCAGATGTTTCATTGGCCATCAACTCTTTGAAATATTTATTCTTCAGCTCTTGTGAACAAATGTTCAGAAGATCTGTTAAAATAACTTATCCTTCAGAACTTGTGAACAATTATTGACTTCAGTACTTGTGGATGATTACACATCAGTACTTTTAGACAAAATTTGTTCTTCAGTACTTATTTGTTAGAAAAGGCATGAGGAGTTATAACCACATCAGTAGTTGTAACTTCATCAGATCTTTTCAACAAATAATGTACTTCAGTACTTTGAAGTATTTTAGTCTTCAGTAGTTATGAAAAATGCTGAAGACTAAATAACTCATCAGTACTTATTTTTGACTTTTGTATACTAATGCTCATCAGTACTTGTTATCTGAGAGCATTAGTATTAGTCAATTTATTCCAGCTGCAGCATACCAAGCCTGAGTACAAGATTTTGAAAAGTTTCACTGCCTAAAGGCTTAGTAAATATATCTGCAAGCTCATCAGCACTAGGAACAAACTTTGAATCAATTAGACCTTTTTCATAACAATCCCTAATAAAATGATGTCTGATCTCAATATGTTTGGTCCTAGAATGCTGGACTGGATTCTTAACAATACAAAGAGCTGAAGCACTGTCCATTAGTAATGGAGTCTTAGTATCTGTAATGCCATAATCCAATAATTGATTCTAAAGCCAGAGTACCTGAGATGTATAACTTGCAGCAGCAATGTACTCTGCTTCAGCAGTGGATGTAGCAATTGAAGTTTGTTTCTTACTCTGCCAAGAAACTAAACAATTGCCTAGAAATTGGTATCCACCAAACGTTGATTTTCTGGTGACTTTGCACCCTGCATAGTCACTATCAGAGAAGGCAACTAATTTGCAAGAGTGCCCAGTGGAATACCAAAGACCTAGTGATTGAGTTCCTTGCAAGTATCTAAAGATCCTTTTTACTGCAATCAAATGGGATTCTTTAGGTGCAGCCTGAAATCTAGCACAGACACAAAGTTGCAAACATAATGTCTGGTCTAGAAGCTGTAAGGTACATCAAGGAACCAATCATACATCTGTAAAGGGTTTCATCAACCGCTTTACCTTTCTCATCAACATCTAGTTGTGTGGTGCTGCTCATGGGAGTAGAACAGGGCTTACAGTTTTGTAAATCAAACTTTTTCAAAAGATCTTTTGTATATTTGGACTGATGAATGAAAGTCCCATCAGCACTTTGTTTGATTTGCAAACCTAGAAAGAACTGTAATTCTCCCATCGCACTCATTTCAAACTTTTATTGTATTAACTTTGTAAATTCATCACACAACTGTGGATCAGAGGATGCAAAAATAATATCATCAACATTAATTTGAACAAGTAGATTATGCTGCCCCATTTTCTTTATAAATAAAGTTTTATCTATGGAGCCTCTAGTGAAATTATTTTGAATAATAAAATTTGATAATGTTTCATACCAGGCTCTAGGAGCTTGTTTCAACCCATATAGAGCCTTATCAAGCTTATACACCCAATCCGGATGTTTATTATCCACAAAACCTAGTGGTTGACACACATAAACCTCTTCTTTTATCTTACCATATAAAATGCACTTTTGACATCCATTTGAAAAATTTTAAGATTGTGGAAAGCAGCATAAGCTAAGAACAATCTGATTGCCTCCAGTCTGGCTACAGGGGCAAAGGTTTCATCATAAGCAATACCTTCTTCTTGTGCAAACCCCTGTACAACCACTCTGGCCTTGTTCTTGACAATTTGACGCTTTTCATCTGTTTTGTTCCTAAACACCTATTTAGTGCCTATTGCACAATTACCTTAGGGTAAAGGAACCAGCTCCCACACTTGTTGCTTTTTGAATTGAAGAAGCTCAAGTTGCATGGCTTCAACCCATCCATTGTCTCTTAATGCAACATGATAGTTCTTTGGATCTTGCTGACTGATGAAGAGAGCATAGAAGCAAAAATTGGACAACTGACTTCTGGTTAAGACTCCAGCATAGATATCACCAATGATTTATGACATTGGATGATTCTTCAGCTCTTGATAGACAATAAGATCTATGCAAGTGTTTGTAGGAGATTTAGCAGCAGTATATGTTGATGGAGATTCTTGAAACCATATAGGAGATGACAACTCAAATGAAGTAGATAATTCAGAAATCTCATCAGCATTTGTTGTGGATGGAGCTGCTGAGGCTATAGGAGCATCAGGTTTAGATGACTCAGGCAGTTGATCACTAAAACTGAAAAAGTGAGTACTGTAAGTATCATCATCAGTACCACCAGGTGGAAAACTGTGTGTAGATGCTGATGGAGTATCAGGAACTACACCAGCTGGAGACTGATAAGAAACATATTGCAGTATATCCAAATCAAATAGCTCCACAGGGTTTTGTGGGATTTTATCCTTTGGAGATTCATTAAACTTCACATGCAAAGTCTCTTCAACCATCTTTGTCCTGTAGTTGAAAACTTTGTATGCCTTGCAAGTAGATGAATAACCAACAAAGTACCCTGCATCCACCTTTGATTCAAACTTCTGAAGTGGATTCTTTGTGTTGAGAATATAACAGGGACACCCAAATGCTTTAAAAAATGAAATCAAAGGGGCCAAATGATGTAGCACTTCGTAAGGAGTCTTCATCAACCTCTGATTTACTAAAACTCTATTCTGCACATAGCAAGCTGTGTTGATAGCTTCAGCCCAAAAGGTCAGTGGCAGTCCTGAATCAGCCAACATTGACCTGCCAGCTTCGACAAGTGTCCCGTTCTTTCTCTCCACCACTCCATTTTGTTCAGGAGTTCTTGGAATGCTGAACTGCCGCTTGATTCCCTCTGAAAGGTAGAATTCATCAAGTGTGTAATTTCTAAATTCTGTGCCATTATCACTCCTCACACACTTGACTGGAAGGGAGTACTGTTTCTCAACATACAACACAAAGTTCATAATAGCTTGTGTAGCTTCATCTTTGGAATGCAAGAAGAAAGTCCATACAAATCTGGAGTAATCATCAACAATTACCAGATAGTATTTCTTCTTTGCCATGCTCATCACTCATACAGGACCAAAAAGATCCATATGCAACAATTACAAGCAGGCAGTGGAGTTTGGCTCTTCTATTGGAGGGAATGAGACCTTGTATTGCTTCCCTTTTAAACAAGCGGAGCAGTGGTCATCACATTTGAACTCCTTCATTGGCAATCCTCTTACTAAACCATGGTGAATCAGCTGGTTCATGTTTTTAAGATTCACATGGCCAAGCCTTCTATGCCACAGAGTAGATTCATGAGGAGAAGCCTTGGAGAACAGGCAAGGATGGCCTTTTAGATTGATTTTCTTTGACAAATCCAAGGCATATACTCTTCCGGTCCTGTTGGCCTTCAGAAGAGTATGATCATCCAATACCTTGTCAATCAACCTCAGAACTTTTGAAGACGGAATCCGGCAGTTCTGACTGGTGAAAAGGGCAATATGACCTTTATCACATATTTGACTGACACTCAAGAGGTTATACTTGAGATTCTCCACATGGTTGACATCATCAAACCTTATTTCACCATTGGAAACAAAGCCTTTGCCGATGATGTAACCCTTAGCATCATTGCCAAAAGAAACAAATCCCTTCTTTCCTTGAGAGTAGTCATTAAGAAGAGAGTTGCTCCCTGTCATATGCATGGATCCTCCACTGTCTACATACCAGATGCTTCTTTGGCATGCTGAAGAACCCTGCATTCATCATAAGAAACTAGTTAGCTTTTAAGACCCAAACCATTTTGGTTTTGGGTCTGTTCTCATCAATAGATTTCACACTAACTGGTTTGTCATGAGTTGCAGCCTGTGGTGATGGAGATGGTACAGAAAAGGGTTCCTTTGTGTTAGGCTTAGGTTTCCTTTTCTGAGGTTTAATCACTGGAACATCTATTTGGTTAACTCTCACTAATAGATGTTGGACCATCATAACAAGTTGTGTCTGATTGTTTGCTAAAGCCTTCAGCTCATCAGACATATCAGTGCTTGATTTTGATGGATACCTGTGTTGCACCATCTTCCTGTGAACACCTTCAGCTGTGTCCTGATAAACACCTTCCTTCTTTTTGGATTTCTTTAAGGCTTTTGGGTTTTCAGGTTGAGATGCTGCTGGTACAAACTAGGTTTCAAAATCAACTTTTATTTTGTTAATTTTCTTTTTAATGTTCTTATCTTGGTTGAGTTTGGAACCCTTTCTATACCAGCAATCTTCAGTGAGATGATTGAATAAGTCACATATTTCACATGGCTTTTTCTTCATCTTTTGTTGATCAACTGCTGAAGAGGAAAAAACTACTAAAGATTTGTTTTTCAGTACTTTCTTCGTTTCAGTACTTGTGGTAAGTACTGAAGGATTTTTAACTACTGAAGATTTGTTTTTCAGTGGTTTTCTATCAGTACTTGCAGTTTTCTTCCTTTCAGTACTTGCAGAGTTTCTAATAGATTCTTCAGCAGTTTTCAAACCCTTTCTACTTTCAGTAGTTTGAGTTTGTTCTTCAGGTGTTGTAACTTGCTCTTCAGTACTTTTAGTACTTTGTGAGACAACACCTGAAGTGATCAACTCTTTCTTGATCATGTGATTGTCAGCATTTGACCTCTCAACTGTATCAATATCAGCTGATTGGTTTTCTGAGGTATTAATGCTGACTTCATCCTCTAATTTTGGTGCATTGTCAGAGGATAAATCACATGATGAGGTGGATTGGTTATTGCTTTCTCCTTCAGATTCTACTTCTAGCCTGGGAGTAAAATCTATAGGAGGAGCAGTGTGATTATAACCAATTCCAAACTTCACATTGGAAGCTGATTGCTTGCTGAGAAGCATTTCAAAACCCTTGCAGGAAGTTACCCAGCGTTCACACTCTACCTGGATAGATGCAAGAGTTTCTTTGAGGTCCTTATACTTCTCTAAAAGTACCTCTTCCTTAGCCTTATCATTAGCGATTTGACATTTTAATTTGTAAATCTCATCATTCTTTTCATTTAGCACAGACCCAAACTCAGCTTTTCTTTTGGAAATTATGTTCTCTAGCTCAAGATTTTTGTTAATTAAAGCTAAATTTGCTTCTCTAATAGATGCAAATATGGCTATGCATGATTCAGAACATAACTTGGCCTTAGCCTCTGAAGATACCTGTGATGTTGGAGCATTTGAAGTTGAACCATCAGTAGGCTCCAGGGCCATGAGAGCAAGATTTCCAAAAGGATTGTCACCACCATGTTGACCAGCACCAGGGAATAGTTGTTCGTGATGACCAGACATATCATCTGGTAAACTGCTCCAGTCAACAACACCAGGGGTGAAAAAGCTGTGATGTGGTTGAGATTGAGATTGTTGATGAGATTAAGATGGTTGAGACTCAGGAAGGGCATGTGGTTGTTGAGCCATGTGGTTGTTGAGCAATGGATGGTTGAACTTGACTTGTCTAAGGCATGTAGAAGCAGGGGTAAGGATATGGCATAGGACTTTGAGGAACAAAATATGCAGGTGATAATTGAGATTGTGATGGATGACCAGAACTGGTGGAATGTTGCCCTTTGTTTTGTAAGCTATTACCTGGGAAGGTCACAAAGGGTGCAGATGAGTTATATCCAGAAGATCTACACTCTCTTGCAAAGTGTCCAAGCCTATGGCACTTGTGATACCTCAACTTGCTCTTGTCAAAACCAACTTTGGTTTTGCCAGAGAGACCTGGGAATTTCCTACCAGTTCTTTTGTAGAACTTTTGAGATCTGATATTGATCATTGCCATTTGGTTCAAAATATCCATCTCTTCCAGATCATCATCCGGAATTCCTTTCAAGTCCTCCATCAAAAAGCACAAATTATCACCACTACCACCTGAACTACCATCCATACCAACAAAAGCATGTTCTCCAATGTTAGTAGAGAAATCAATATGCTCATCATAGGAACTTCTGATGCAGCATATTCTGACTCCTGACCTATCAGTGCAGTATTGCCTGATACAAATTCATCAGTGAGCTTTCTAGATGAAGACAACTTCCTTTTCTGTTCTATCTCTCTTTCAAATGTCAGCAGTTTCCCATGAAGTTGGGTGAGAGATAGAGTGCTCAGATTTGCACTAGAGCATAGGACAATAGTGTATGTGTCCCATCTCTCAGGCAGGGATCTAAGGAATTGGTTGTTCATCTGGCTGTTTGTATATTTTTGTCTGACCATTTTTAGCTCAGAAATCAAACAGGAAAATCGCTCAAACTGTTGAGTCAGAGACTCACCCTTCCTATGAGAGAATGTCTCATATTGTTGGGCAAGGATTTCCCTAGTATTTGCCAAGACCTCATCGGTTCCTCCAAATTGTTCTTTGAAAGCAACCCAGAGGTCATGAGCAGTTTGATGATGCATAAGCCCTGAATAGATTTCATTAGGCAATGCCATGGCCAGAATTCCATGGGCTTTAGCATCAATTTCGAACATCTTTAGATCTTTATCCGAATACTGATCAGGTTTCTTCGGAACCCTCTCATTTCTTTCCGGAGTACTCACCATAGGCTTGTATGGTCCATGCACCACAGATTTCCAACAACCTGCGTTGTTGATAGACAAGTGATGGAGCATACGTCGTTGCCATATGTTATACTCACTCCTAACAAGCATCGGAGGCTTTGTTGAGGAGCCAGTATTGTGAGGATCATTGGTTGGTGTCGCCATTTCACAGATTTAAGCAAATTCAAAGTAATTTCAACAAATCTAGCTCAAAACCACGTAGAACCTCGAATTAATTGACCAGAAGCAGTAGAAACTCAAAATCTATAACCAATTCTTGCAAATTTGCTAATTCGATCAAACGTAGATACCAAAAGAGCAGTTTGCAATGATTAATTGTTAAATCGATCAATGATTAACCAGCTCTGATACCATTTGAAAGGATCTCAGACCTCATTTGATCAATTAGATTAGGTTTGCAGCGGAATTGTACACGAAAAGACAAATTCAAGCAAGAACACAAATGATAATGCAATGGAACAGTACGGTTATAGAGAGAAAACGTATTTCTGCAAAAAGGAATATTTCATTCAATCTCAAGTTTCGGCAATTACAAAATTAGGTCATCCTCCCATTTATAAGAAAGGGTGACGTCAACTGATGTCACTTGATAGTGACATCTAACCGTTATTACAACAACTACTGAAATATAACTAAACTACTGAAGATGTCTTACAACAGCTGACATCTTCTAACAAAAGCTATGTGTAAACTTAACTACTGAAACTTATAACTACTGAACTACAACGTCTAAAGAACAGGCTCTTCAGACGTTTTACAATAAGTAAACTACTGAAAGAAAGAAAACTACTGAAAAAGGAAAACCATCACAACAACTGAAGAATACTACTTCAGCTGTTATGACAACTTCTGAAGTCTTCAGTACTTGTAGTCTTCAGTACTTGAACTTCAGCTGATGTCTTCAGTACTTGAAGTCTTCAGCACTTAAACATCAGCACTTGAACTTCAGCTGATGTCTTCAGTTGTTGTCATCAGCTGATAAAGTTTTC
>CM044005.1:54737182-54752182 GCA_024085815.1 Flaveria linearis
AAGGGCACCAAGGTAATTTCATACAAATCTTTTAATTTTAAGAGATGTACAAGACTTTAAAGCTTATGGTACAAGCATTTTAAGCTTGATGTTGAAAATGTTGAAAAAAACGTCTTAAAAACAAAGTCCCTTGCATTTGCGCGGCCACTTCCTGGATCCAAAATTTGAATTCAGCTATTCTTCCCCATACAACCAGAGTACAGTATCTTGTTCTTTTCATACGCAGAGAGAGAGAACTAAAGAAAAAGAAGAGAGCTACAGAGAGAACGAGAAGAGAGATAGGGAGAGAGAGAGAGAGAGAGACGGGAAGAGAGTCTCGGGATAAAAGGAAGTCCGGCAAGGGTGGGAGGAGATTTGGAGTCCGATCGTCGACTAGGGTTTCAAGATTGTTGTTGTGGTCTTAGAATAATATACAAAATTACAAACACACAAGGCAAGGAACGTTTAAAAGCTACAACGGCGTAGCGGCAATGAGGGTTAGGGTTTCTCTCCACCCATTCATATTCCAATCGCTGCAAATGGGTAAATCCGCAAGAAAACGACCACGACACCCTAAATCAAACCCTAAATCTGACCAAGACCCTGAATTTGACTCCGCCCCAATCATCCTCAGCAGCGACGATGATCTCAGCTTGGAAATCGTTGAAAAAGAAATGCTAAGAGCCTCTGGTATTCAAACCACAACCAACCCTTCATCCTCTGTGACGGAAGTCAAGAAAAAGAGAAAGAAGGCCAAGGACAAGGAGAAGAACAAGGACAAGGAGAAGGAGGATGTGGAGCACGAGTTAATACGGTAAGCTGTTCGAATCGTCTTGAGTTTATGCAAGTTTTTGTGTTTGTTTTTGCCCTTTGGTTTTGCTGTTTTTTCTTTTTATCTTTTTTTAACCCTTTGTTTTATTGGGCTTAGATTTAGTGCTGGAGCTTAAATATTTTGATTGTTTAGGAATATGGGTTATTTGTTTTCTTTTTCAGGCAATGAGGGGATTTGGAATTGGGGTTTGTTTAGATTGTTCTCAGTTTACTTTTTCTTTGATTTAAGTAACATTTACTCATGAATTTGAATTATAGTAGTAGAAACAATCTGTTTTGTAGTAAAGGCTGCTATGCATTAAGTGAACAATGATATGGTGGTGTTCATGATTTTATAGGTTAATTTGTTCTTGTAGGTTGAAGATATGGAGAAAAAGGAGGATGGTGGGGGACAAATAGATACTATTGCAACTATGGAGGCAGATCTTTTAGAGAAGTCTGATAAGGTTGTTCTGCGAAAGCTTCTTGTGAGTTGAATCTGGACATTGAAAAAAATTCAAACTTGTTGCATCTATACGAATAATGGCTTTTGTTCTATGTTAATGAGTTACTTATTATCAGAGGGGACCAAGGTATTTTGATCCTCCAGACAATAGCTGGGGAAATTGCTATAATTATGGGGAAGGTGGTCATACAGCTGCAAACTGTACGTCAGCGAAACGAAAGAAACCTTGTTTTGTTTGTGGGAGTTTGGAGCACAATGTGAAGCAGTGCAACAAGGTTAGGATTAGTAAATAAAGTATATCTTTATTTGTCATTTATGTCATCTTCGTTTCATACATTATATGGGTGAGCATGAGTTGGTTTGGTTTGGTTGTGGGCCAAAACCTATAAGCGATGTTTTGGTTATTAGATTTCTTGACCTATATTTTCAGTTACAAATGGTTTGGTTATTTGATTATTGTAAAGGTGGTTTGGTTGACCATTGGTTTTGGGTGTGGCTGTTTACGTCACTTAAAACCCATTTCAGTTAAGAAGTTCAATCAGATTTTGGGCTAAATAAAAACAGTTTTTTTTATTTGTAAAGGAAGGAGAAGGGACAAGTACGTTTTGTTCTGGTATGATTGTTGTTGTTGTTGTTAATTGAGATGATCTAACATGTGTTGGCGTTTTGACTTTTGACGTTTGATTGTGGTATGATTGTTGTTGTTGTTGTTTTGAGTTGATCTAACATTGTGACGTTTTATCGTGTGAAACAGGGGTGGATGTGAGTAAAATTGGTGATAATTCAGCGAAATTTGTGGTCATCGGTCACAGAGGTCACGGGATGAATATATTGCAGTCGGCAGATCGGAGAATGAAGGCGTTTAAGGAGAACTCTATACTGTCGTCCAACAAAGCTGCGAAGCATTCCCTTGATTATATCGAGTTTGACGTTCAGGTATTGTTGTAAAACATTCGATTTTGTGGAACATTAGTTGCGTATAAACAGCTTAGATCTTAGTCTTTCGGATAGTTAACTCAAGTATTGAATTTTAATCACAAAGTTTTTGTTATGTAGCTAAAGTTAATAGTGAATTTGAATCATTTGCAGGTCACAAAGGATGATGTTGCGATCATTTTTCACGACAACTTCATCCTCCATCAACAACATGTAAGCTGCTTAATTTTTGGCTTAGTTAAAGCTTAATATTGGTTTAATCAAACCTATTACGTGATCTTATGCTAATATTTTACCTAATGTTTCTTCGGGGAGCCATATTTGAAAAGCGCGTAACTGATTTGACACTCGATGAATTCTTTACGTACGGCCCTCAAAGGGAAGCTGGTAAAAAGGAGAAAACTTTAGTTAGGAAAGTTAATGGAAACATTGTTGGGTGGGATGTTGAATCAGATGATCATTCATGCACTTTACAAGAAGCATTTGAGAAAGTAGACCCTACACTTGGATTCAACGTAGAATTGAAGTTTGATGATGATGTTGATTATGAAGAAGATCATCTTGTTCATGTTCTTCAAGTCATCTTGAAGGTATATATAATCCTTTAATAAATTAACTGATAAGTAGTTAAAACAGTGTTAATTAACTTGCTTTGAATATGCAGGTGGTTTATGAGCAAGCTAAAGATAGACCTATAATATTCTCAAGTTTTCAACCTGATGCAGCGTTGCTTATGAAGAAACTTCAACAAAGATATCCCGTGAGTAGATTTTTTAAATGTTTCTTTTGGTTTTTCAAATAATTTTTTTTATTAAACTAAAACTAATTGAAAAAAAATGCAGGTTTATTTTTGACGAATGGTGGAACCGAGTTATATGATGATGTACGAAGGATTTCATTGGAGGAAGCTAAAAAATTGGCGATCGGGGGTGGGTTGAATGGGATAGTGTCAGAAGTAAAGGGTATATTTAGAAATCCATCAGCCGTAAGAGAGATCAAAGAGTCAAAATTGTCTCTTCTCACGTATGGCAAATTAAAGTAAGTTTTCTTTTTCCACTTTAAAGAATTATATAGATTAAATTAGATCCGTATAGACATATGTATCCTTTACTTTACCTTTTACTTTAAGGTTATAATCTTGGTTTAAAAAGCCACGCCTAAAGGGTGAGGTGCATGAGGTGGCCTGGAAAGGGCCTTATGATGTTTGGGTCAAATTTGGTTAGAATTGAGATATGTAGGAAGGTGATATGTAAAAAAAGAACCAAATGCATGAATAGATTTTGAAGGGTTTAATTAAAAATATGTATAAAAAAATGATATAGATGCATTTTTGGTTGTGCATAAAGCTTATTTGGTTGTACATGAGGAACACCTCGTGTATGTGAGGCTTTCGTCTCATGCCTCACACCTCACATCTTGGCTTTTGGGAGATGAACGCCTTGAGTTTTTTCTTTTTTTTAGAACCAAGATTACGTTACTTAAGATAATTATGTAATGGTAAAAAATTGTGTGATTTATCTCTCCCAATATGATAGAATACAAATGTTTTGTGTATGCAACGACTAACTTTCCAGAGACTGTGCATGTTCAACATCTTATGGGCGTGGATGGAGTGATTGTCGACTTCGTAGAAGAAATCACAAGAGCTGTTGATGAAATGAATACAAGAAAGAGTGTTGGTGATGTTAAGGGTGAAAGTGGTTGTGGCATTGAGCTGTCGTTTCTACTAAACTTGATTTCTCAAGTGATACAACATTAACTAATAGAAATGGTTATGTGGTTTGAATTGGACCCATATATACTTGTTTTGTAACTAGGGTCACCTCCATTTGTAATGGTATTTCAACTATGTTGACTATTATGAGCATTATTAATAACATTATGAATAGGTGTTACTTATAATTCTTTGTCATGATTTAGCTAATTTTACTCATTTTGTTATTCAAGAAGAAAAAGAAATTATATACAATTTGGTATCTCATTTCAATTTCATGTTCCCATAACATAAACTAAGTAATCATATTAACACATGTCAAACAAACACCAGAATGCATCATAAATTTAATAGTGCATCAGAGCCCTCCAAGAGATTAGCAAGAATAACAAGATCTAGGATAATCAAAATCCAACACAGTAACATATCTATATTTATATATCTATATTACTATATAAAACATCTTTTTAGTCTTTACTGTAATTTTGTAAAAATTTTAAGACGCCTAGCACAAGTTTTATTGTGTAAGTACAATTTATCAATGCAAAAAAAGTTATATCTTCTCATTTTACCCATATTAGTAGCATATAAACCTTATTAATTTAATTCATTTATAACATGTAAACCTTTTAACAGGTAACTAGAATATCATGATCGAAGAGTCATATTTGATTTAGGTGAATACCTGATAATGTATATTATTATTCATGGGTGTATCTTTGTTAGCCATAAAGATTGTTCTTGTATGATAATTTTGTAGGTTTTCGATTAGCATGTTATTTGGGTTCAATTGAGTAAGATTGGTTCATATATTGATGTTGTGATTGTGTTATTACAGAGTCCCAAAGAGGTTGAATTCTTCACTGAATATGGTGAATCAAATCGATACAAAATCATGGAGATCATAGGGAAGGGAAGTTATGGAGTTGTTTGTTCAGCTGTTGACACACACACCGGGGAAAAGATTGCGATCAAGAAAGTAACAGACATTTTTGAACACGCATCTGATGCTATTCGTATCTTGCAGGAAATCAAGCTGTTAAGGCTTCTAAGGCATCTGGATATTGTTGAAATTAAACGGATCATGTTGCCACCGTCTAGACGCGCCTTTAAAATATTTATGTAGTATTTGAACTCATGGAGTCTGGTCTGCATCAAGTCATAAAGGCCAATGACGACTTGACACATGAACACCACCGTTTTTTCCTCTATCAAATGCTACGAGCTATGTAATTGTTATATGTTTCTTTTGCCTTTGGTTGTCATCTCCCAAAGGTAAAAGAAACATATTTGTTCTTAATTAAAATTAAGGACTTTTAGTGGTTTCTGTAGCTAGGAAGGGACTTTGATTACTTGTTACGGGGCCTGATGTGTATGTAGTACACTTAAACATTTTTAGGGAAAACTTACTACTTCCCTGATGCATGCTTGTTCATTTTATATTTCTTGTTGGTGATATTTTAATATTTGCTGTATGATGGGTGCGGTACCATGTATCATATAGCTTATATCATATGTTTGATTATATGTTGATTTGCTAGCTTTATTGCTTTTGTTATCGAGTCGGGGGTCTCTCTGGAAGCGGTCTCTCTAACTATCTGGCTAGAGGAAAGACTTGCCACCACCTACCCCCAGACCCTGCTCTTGAGTGGGATATACTGGGTTTGTTTGTTTGTTTGTTTGTTTGTCATCTCCCACTATATTTATCATTTGTGTCTTTATCGTGTCGTTTCATTGGATGGGTTTCTTACTAGATAATTAGTTTATTATTACGTAATGAAATAGATTGTCATTGCCGCCGCATTGCACGGGTCCCCAACTAGTACATACATACATACATACATACATACATATATACATACATACATACATACATACATACATACATAGAAACATACATACATACAAACATACATACATACATAAGTGTGACAACTCATCCAAAACTCACTCGATTTCGATTTCTGTGTGCCAATGCAGTAGATCAGTGATGGAACACGCTCACCATGTAACGCAATTTTCGGGACGAAAATTCTTTCAACATGGGGATAATGTGACATCCGGTAATTTTCCGTTACCAAACTCCGTTAGTTCCGTTAAGTTTTGCATACACGTGTCGTAAGCACACACTAGTTGTCGTTTGACGTTGGTGACTTAAAAATAATTAATAACGTTAATTTAATAATAATCTAGTTGATAAGATGATTATTATTTTATGTTTATGTTTCTACGCGATTTAAAGACTATTTGAGAATTTTATCGCGTAACGCGGAAACGCGTGTGTTAATTCGTATGTTACGTGTTTGATAAAGATAAAAATATATAATGGTTATTACTAGTTTATATATTTGCTAGATGGTTAAAAACACCTTAAAAAGAAGTTAAAAGCTGAATTTTTATAAATATACAAAATGCAAGGGTTAGAAAGGGTAAATGTGGAAAATTAATTAAAACAAAAATAAAACCCTAGCCCCCACCCATTGTTCGACCGTGACCCCTCTCCCTGCGAAATCAGCCAAGAACACACACATACAAGTCGATTTTGGTTGATCTCAAGCACTACAACAAGTTGGAATCATCAATTGCAAGCCAATACACGTTAAAGGTTCGAACTTTACAAGTTTGGTGGTGTTCTTGTTAGGGCCGAAGCCTATGCTGCGAATTGGGTATTATGGGGCTGAAAAATTGATGTTTTGTTTATGTTAGTATGTTAGTTGGATTGATTACATGTCGTTTAACATTGATTATGCATGAATTGTATGTTTTTAGTGGATTGATCATGAACTTTGGTGGTTATGAACCCTAATTCGAAATTGATGATTATAACATGGAATTGATGATTGTTTGATGTTTTTAGGTTGTTAATTAGGTTGTATGAATGTTAGTATTATTGTATGATGCTAGATTAGGTATCAATTTCATGTTTGGTTATGGATATGTTTATGGTGGATATCTGGCAGATTGCATACCCTGTTTTTATCATGACATAACTGAATGAAGACGAATCCAAAAACTGGTTTTCTTGAGTCTAACAAGTTCCTCATGGAGTCTAGTTTTCAAAACATCCAACCTTGTCCAATTTGAACTTGTAAAACTTGAGTTATGATCGTTTTAGTGAAGGGTGGTCAGAAACAAACTTTCTGACAGATTCTGAGTCTCATTTTGAATGTGGCATAAACAGATCATAACAGGTCCAAATGATGTATTTCTTGTGTCCAAATTGTTTGTTACTGAGTCTAGTTTCCAGAAAGGGTAACCACACTCCAATTGGAGATGGTTAAGTTGGTGTTTTACCTGTTTTAGCTAGAAGGGTCAATTCTGTCCTCTTGGACAGAATGTATGTGTTGACTTGTTTGATGTGCCATTTTCATTTTATAAAACCTGAGACCAAACCCTATGGTAAAAAATTTGTACTAGGAATCCTCTGAACTCCAGAAAAAGAATTAACACAATAGCTATTTTTAAATGGGAATTATGCACAATTTGGCAAACTAACTCCAGCAGCCCTCCGGTTGAGAGCTGCTGTAACATTTTTAGTTTCTCTAATAACTCCAGGCCCTTAAAACCTAAAACAACTTTTCATATGCTTAATTGACTCATAGGAGAGCCTACCGGAGTTTGTCCTTGGCCTAAATCCTTGGTTGGTTATGTGTTTGACCGTATCTACCGAACGCCTAGAATCTGCCGGAAAACGCAGATTCTGGAAAACGAACACATACAACCTGTAACATATTTACTTGGCTTTTGCATGTATTGTTAGTGCTACTAGAACTTATTTTGATAGTATAAGTTATGAATTGGACATGTTCTTGATGTTAGGATCATGCTAGAGTATTTATTAAGGATGCTTATTGTGATGAAATGTGTTAATTGGTTTGTATGGAACTTGATGATCATGTATGGTTTGGTATGTTGATTAGTAACTAGGACATCATGTTTGGGACTGGAAATTGATCATATTGATGTATGTTGTATGTATTAGACATATTGTATGAGTTGTGGATAGTATGGATGACTTTTTGGTAAATTATCTGTTTTGACCCATATATGCTAAATCATGGCTATAGGTCATGTAAGTAGGTTATGCATGATCTAACCTGTTATATGATACACTAGTTATGTTATGAACACACTGAGCATGCTAGATGCTAAGGAATTGGACAACTTGTATGATATGTGCATAGTATGATGATTTAAGCAATGTATTGGGAATGTAGCATCAAATGTGATTCATTGGAGTGTTAAACATGTATGTTATATGCTTATGTATGTTTAAAAGGTTTACAACGCATAATATCACCAACGGGTCAAACGGGTCAACTAGGTCACATGTATGTTGTTTTTATAGAACCTTGAGTTCTTTGTTTGTAGAACACTTAAGGTTTCTCTTGGGATTTCTGTGTACATGTACTTATGTACTTGTGTGTTCTAGGTAACCTTTGAAGGTTGTCTTTCCACTCGTTCTTGTCAAGTTAAGCCTTAGGTATCTAACACGCGTATCAGGTGAGTTCATGCCCCTCTGTTTTATTAAATCTCTTTTGGGGGAGATAGCATACTGGTAAATTTTACAAACGCTTTATATATTTAAGATGTGTATGATATTAATATAGTGCTGTTTACATTGATAAAGTCCTCACACTTTCGAATTGTTAATATTGGATAGTGGGGAAACTTGGGTAGTACTACTGGGTCTGACGAGCCCCACCTGTGTGACTCGAGGTCAACCGGGTGCAATTTGTCCTATGATTATTCGTCATGATATGGTGAAGTCGTGACGGGAGGCAAACATAACACAGTCAGCTTCAATTGCGAAATCACTATGTATTAATATCGTTTGTTAATGGACTAGCTAGCTATTACGATGCACATGCTTAATTATACGCTATTGATAAACTGTTATGTTTATACACAATTGATAAACGGTTATGTTTATGCGCAAACTCTTGAACTCACCAACCATGTGTTGACTTTTTAGTATGCTATTCTCAGGTCATTAAGCTGGATTGCTGATAGGAGCACTTCACGAGTCAGCATGCATATATTTTTGAGATTTATAACTACTCGTCTTTTACTTATGGTTTAAAATACTTGGTTGGCACTTGTTTTGCCATATGGTACTTTCACATGTTTTGGGTTGTTTTATTTACTTTACGCTTCCGCATGTCTTTTAAAGTTTTAAACTCTGGTTGGTTTACATTAAACGTAGCATATAGAGTCGTTCCGAGTAACTATTGACTGTGATCCTGGTTTGCTCACACGCCTCGCGGTAAAACTCCGCACGTGGATTTTGAGGGTGTGACAGATTGGTATCAGAGCCATTGGTTATAGAGAAATAGGTTGCATACACACTAGACTATAACCGCACACAGTTAGTTAGTTACTTGTTCCTGATTTTTCTACTGCATACTCATTGGCATACACATCACACTCTCTGCGGCATGGCATCGTCTTCGAGAGCACGTGGTAAGCTACCAGCATCACCCACACGACCCGAGTCCCCACCTCCTGGACCGGTGCCTGACGATGGACTGGACTGGCCTCGTTTGGACTATCCACGAGGTGAATTCGACTGGGATCAACCATTCGTGCCACCTGAACGTGACCCTCCCCATGACTGGAATTTCTACCCGGAGTTTGTGGATCACCTTATGTACCGGGAACGCGTGCCTACATCAAAACACCGAACTAGGACCAGTACTGAACAACCACTACCTACACTTCCGTGGCTGGTGCAGTCCAACGAGTAGGTTATTGCTGCATTGGTGGCAGCACTGGACATGGAGCAACACCGGGTCCGGTGACTCACTAGCGATGTCTGTACACTACAGCACGAGGTGTACACGCTACGACATCAACTGGACGAACTCGAGGAGCATCATGGTAAAACCTTGGAGGGGTGTTACCAAATGCGGGACGGTTACCAGACGCTGAGTGGACGCGTGACCGCACGAGAGCAACGCGACGAAACAGCCGACAGCAGGATTGCTGTATTAGAAGCTCAGTTGGCGGCGCTTCAGATCGCCATAGCTCTTGCTCCTGTGGAGGCCCCCGAGGAGGAGGAGGAACCAGAGGAGGAGCCGATAGGAGTTTCATATCCTTAAAGTTCTATAGTCTTTTAAGTGATATCCCTTCTGCTTTAGAATCCAAATATACCGTAGAATTGGCCGACGGTAAACAGATCCACGTGACACACATCTTTAGAGATTGTATGATAGAACTCGCTGGTCATACTTTCGCTATAGATCTTATGCCTGTTGCACATTTCACAGCTGATGCTTTAATTCCATAGCTGATGGGATAATTCCACAGCTGATAATCTTCATTTTCCTTGCAACCAAGTGTCCACAGCTGATGCCTTAATTCAACAGCTGATGCCCAAAGTTCACAGCTGACAAACATAAATTTTTCTAAGTGGTCACAGCTGACGAACAAAGCAACCCATAGATGATGAACAAAACTTCTACAGCTGATAAACAAAATTTTTCTAAGTGTTCACAGCTGATGAACAAACTAATTCACAGCTGATGAACAAACTAATTCACAGCTGACGAACTAAGTTCCTTACACTTACACTTTGTTTCAAGGCTGTCAACATACATTCTAATCCATTAACCACATCTTCAACATAACCACAATTCATTTTAATTGGCAGCCCAATCAACATCATTCATCCATTCATCCTTTTCAATCTAGATTCATCAAACACCATATATCCACCCAATTGACCCAAAACCACATCAAAAATGCAGCCATTACAACCCCTGCACTAAGCGTTTTAGTGCAGCCCCAAATAAACCAAAATCAACAACTAAATAGCAGCTCTTAAAGGTGCAAAACTGCAGCTAAAAGTCTGCGTTTCAGCACCAATTTACGCAGCATTTTTGCTGTTTTGGGCAGCTAAATTAGCAACCAAATAGCGGACACGAGTCCTTAATTTGCAGCGGACATTTTATCTCATCCACAGCGGATGAATCTTTGAATTTCATAGTAGACTTGTTTCTGTTGACAGCAAACAACAACCTCAATTGTTCACAGCGTATGCTTGACTATGTTGAACAAACAACCATCATCAACAAACAACCCCAAACACAGCAGCCGAGTTGTGTCCACAGCGGACAACTTAAATTCACAGCTGACAACAACAGAAACAAGAACCGCTGAATTCCACAGCGGATTCAGCTTCATAATCATACAACGGATACTAACAAAAAAAAGAGCAACACACGTGTTTTTACTAACAAAGCAGTCCACAGCGGACATACTCTTTCTGTTCCACAGCGGACGATAAGTAATTTGTCCATAGCGGACGAGCAACTAGTCCACAGCGGACTACCATGATCTGCTAAATTCTCCGACAACCCAAATCATCTCCAAACGAAATCAGCAACCATAACCACTGAATCAAACAATCTTCTACCACCGCAACCATCATCATATTCGACACCTATCATCATCATCACCAAATCACCACCATCGAACCACCAAATCATCTTCGGTCGACTGAAAACTCAAATCAACCATCGCACACACTCGATTGCTTTCCCTTAACCTGCGAAAATCCTTGATTTTGATTCACAAGGTTCAATTTGAAAGTGAGGCAGAGAAGAGAGACTGTAATCAATCAGGATTCTTTTGTGTTTAAACCATTTGACCGACTTGTTTGATCAGCTACAAGGATCAAGCTATTATTCAAAGATCGAATTGAGGTCTGGTTATCATCAACTAAGAGTCCGTGAGGAGGACATCTCCAAAACCGCATTCCGTACTCGTTATGGTCATTACGAGTTCTTGGTCATGCCTTTTGGGTTGACTAATGCACCTGCGGTGTACATGGACCTCATGAACCGCGTGTGCAAACCCTATCTCGACCAGTTTGTCATTGTGTTTATCGATAACATACTGATATACTCTAAGACCAAGGAGGACCATGAAGAGCATCTACGATTAATCTTGGAATTATTGAAAAATGAGCAACTGTACGCCAAATTCTCTAAGTGTGACTTTTGGATATGCGAAGTGCAATTCCTAGGTCATATTGTTAATGAGAAGGGTATACATGTTGACCCTGCCAAGATTATGGCAATAAAGAATTGGGCTATACCTAAAACACCAAGTGAGACAAGACAATTCCTGGGATTAGCGGGGCATTACCGACGATTCATAGAGGGATTTTCTAAGATTGCACAACCCCTCACCGCTTTGACCCACAAAGGAACGACATACAAATGGGGAGAAAGTCAAGAGGCGGTTTTTTAGCTATTGAAACAGAAACTCTGTAGTGCACCGATATTGGCACTGCCAGAGGGGACAGATGATTTCGTGGTGTATTGTGACGCATCCATTCAAGGATTGGGTTGTGTCCTGATGCAGCGAGATAAGGTGATAGCTTATGCCTCGAGACAACTAAAGGTTCACGAAAAGAATTACACTACCCATGATCTGGAGTTGGGTGCAGTAGTTTTTGCATTAAAGATTTGGAGACATTACTTGTACGGTACCAAATGCACTATCTACACCGATCACAAGAGTCTTCAACATATCTTTGAGCAAAAAGAGTTGAATATGAGGCAACGACGTTGGGTGGAACTTCTGAATGATTATGACTGTGCTATCAAGTACCATCCTGGAAAGGCGAACGTAGTTGCCGACGCCTTAAGCCGAAAAGAAACAGTTAAACCCAGGCGGGTGCGAGCTTTGCAACTCACAATCAGTACCCATTTGCCTGAACAAGTTAAGGAAGCACAAATAGAAGCTTTGAAAGAGGAAAACATTGGTTCTGAGTCATTACGGGGAATGGATAAACAATTGGTAGTGAAGGAGGATGGAATTCGGTACTTCATGGATAGACTTTGGGTGCCTGTTTATGGAAATCTGAGGGATTTGGTTATGAGCGAGGCACACAAGTCTAAATACTCTATACATCCTGGATCTGACAAGATGTATCATGATCTAAAGGCGCACTATTGGTGGCCTAACATGAAGGCAGACGTAGCTACATATGTGAGCAAGTGTTTGACCTGTTCGAAGGTAAAGGTGGAATACCAAAAACCATCCGGACTGTTACAGCAACCCGAGATACCATTGTGGAAATGGGAACAAATTTCCATGGATTTTATCACTAAACTACCCCGGACTAATACTGGTTGTGACACAATCTGGGTCATTGTGGATCGGTTGACTAAGTCCGCTCACTTCCTTGCAATTAAGGAAACGGATAAGATGGAGAAGCTGACCCGATTGTATCTTAAGGAAATCGTTTCGCGGCACGGTGTACCAATCTCAATTATCTCTGATCGCGATGCTCGTTTCACGTCACACTTCTGGCAGTCACTACAGAAATCTTTTGGTACACGCTTGGATATGAGTACTGCTTATCATCCACAGACTGACGGTCAGAGTGAGCGTACCATACAGACTCTGGAGGATATGCTACGTGCTTGTGTGATCGACTTTGGGAACAACTGGGAAGTTCACCTGCCTTTGGTGGAATTTTCCTATAATAACAGTTATCATACTAGCATACAGGCAGCACCTTTCGAGGCTTTGTATGGGAGAAAGTGTAGATCACCGATTTGCTGGGCTGAAATTGGTGATAGTCAACTAACGGGTCCCGAGCTAATACATGAAACGACTGAGAAGATCGTGCAGATACGGAACCGTATGGCAGCAGCGCGAGATAGACAAAAGAGTTATGCGGACAAGAGACGGAAACCTCTAGAATTCCAAATTGGCGACAAAGTGTTATTAAAAGTCTCACCGTGGAAAGGCGTAGTTCGGTTTGGCAAGCGAGGAAAGCTGAATCCGAGGTATGTTGGACCATTTAAGATACTGGAAAGAATAGGTCCAGTGGCCTATCGACTAACCTTGCCTGATTCGCTGAGTGGAGTCCACAACGTGTTTCACGTTTCCAATCTGAAGAAGTGCCTATCTGACGATACACTAATTGTGCCACTAGAAGACGTCCAAGTGGATGAACAATTGCGCTTTATCGAAGAACCCGTCGATGTGATGGATCGTGAGGTGAAAACACTTAAGCAGAGCAAAATACCCATCGTCAAAGTTCGTTGGAACTCGCGACGTGGACCGGAATTCACGTGGGAACGTGAGGATCAAATGAAGCTTAAGTACCCTCAACTATTCGAGACGATGTCTGCAGACCAAGGTATTGATTTAAATTTCGGGACGAAATTTCTTTCAACATGGGGATGATGTGACAACTCATCCAAAACTCACTCGATTTCGATTTCTGTGTGCCAATGCAGTAGATCAGTGATGGAACACGCTCACCATGTAACGCAATTTTCGGGACGAAAATTCTTTCAACATGGGGATAATGTGACATCCGGTAATTTTCCGTTACCAAACTCCGTTAGTTCCGTTAAGTTTTGCATACACGTGTCGTAAGCACACGCTAGTTGTCGTTTGACGTTAGTGACTTAAAAATAATTAATAACGTTAATTTAATAATAATCTAGTTGATAAGATAATTATTATTTTATGTTTATGTTTCTACGCGATTTAAAGTCTATTTGAGAATTTTATCGCGTAACGCGGAAACGCGTGTGTTAATTCGTATGTTACGTGTTTGATAAAGATAAAAATATATAATGGTTATTACTAGTTTATATATTTGCTAGATGGTTAAAAACACCTTAAAAAGAAGTTAAAAGCTGAATTTTTATAAATATACAAAATGCAAGGGTTAGAAAGGGTAAATGTGGAAAATTAATTAAAACAAAAATAAAACCCTAGCCCCCACCCATTGTTCGACCGTGACCCCTCTCCCTCTCCCTTCTCCCTGCAAAATCAGCCAAGAACACACACATACAAGTCGATTTTGGTTGATCTCAAGCACTACAACAAGTTGGAATCATCAATTGCAAGCCAATACACGTTTAAAGGTTAGAACTTTACAAGTTTGGTGGTGTTCTTGTTAGGGCCGAAGCCTATGCTGCGAATTGGGTATTATGGGGCTGAAAAATTGATGTTTTGTTGATGTTAGTATGTTAGTTGGATTGATTACATGTCGTTTAACATTGATTATGCATGAATTGTATGTTTTTAGTGGATTGATCATGAACTTTGGTGGTTATGA
>CM044005.1:54757182-54779682 GCA_024085815.1 Flaveria linearis
TAAACTTGGTTTTATGTTCTAACAAACCCATCAATACATACCTACATACATACATGTCACACCCCGGGCCCAAGGAGGGTGGGACGTCGCAGACTAGCAACAATGTTGCAGCGGAAGGAGACCATCATAAGAGCGCACAAGTAGAGAAAATCACATGGCGTTATAATAGCTAAAATAAAATCCGAGACTAAATGGCTTAGCCCGGTTACATCCATTGTTTCACGTCAAAGGTACAAAATTAACATATCATTCATTACAAATCATTCAAATGTTCTAAGCAGAGCTTATAATGCCATGAGGTCAGGGTACTAGGTCGTCCAAGCATCTTCCAAAACAAGCTAGGTTTCCATCAAATGTTACCTGAAACATGCTCAAAAAGAAAAAGTGTCAACTAAAAAGTTGGTGAGTTCAAGTGATTTTGTTTCGGGAAATAAAAGAGTCTCATAAAGTTCGTATATCAAAGTATTATATCTAGTATAGATGTTGTGGGATCATAACCAACCCTGCACTCAGCCCCGGCTTGCCTCTTCTAAAGTTATGTTGTACTGGTTAACCCCGAAGGGAGAAGCTGAGCCCCATAGTAGGTGGACCGTACCTGCAAGTAAGGTCCACATTTGTTTCTTACAAAAACCTGTCACATGCCACAACGACCCTTTCGGATCTGCAGTGGGGGTACCTCCCTGTAGCGGGAGCCACTGTGTGTGGGGGATTCCCAAATAGATCTATCGACATAAACAAGCGGTTCACAGAAGAATTAATGATTGTGATTCATGTATCAGCAGGTATCAACAAAGTCCACAACATAAGCATTATATAGTATCACAAAATAATAGTTTCAGTTTTAAAATAAAAATAGAGCATGCTTCATCCCCAAAAACTAAAATAAAAAGGGGACACGAGAACTCACCTTGATATCAGACAGGTTGCACAAACAGATAGTTTCAAGTCCTAGCACCCTATAATCATAATTAAAGTAATAAGTCATAGATTCCTAAGTCATTAGGAACATAATTTGGTGTCATTTATAGTGAGGGCGTTCATGCCTTTGTTTCTGTCACACCCCCCGCTGATAGCGGAAGCACGGGGAATGCGAGCTAGACGGGATCGTCATAACACATGGTATGTAATAGAGTAGCAATAATAATATGATGATAGGCGTGTCATGACGACACCCGAACACAATTGGAGACTTGTGTCGTGTATAGTCGAGGTTCACGATAGCATAGCCATAAGCACAACATAAAGGATCACATAAACATCAAGGGTAGCTTGTAATGTATATTCCCACAACTCGGGAACAAGCATGCAAAAAGTCATGTTCAAGCTTTACAAGAGTAATAATTACAAAATGCATCCTAGGGTCTCCTCTAAAAGGCAGCACTCCTACATCTTCAATTACCCTGATCACCTGAAAAGAAATGCTCAAAACGGTCAACATAATTGTTGGTGAGCTTCGCAGGTTTTAAGTATAAAATTATTAATGATGAGATAGTAGGTTTAATAAGGGTTACCGCAGCTATACTTATGTATAGGCGGTATTACCAGTTATAAATATCTACAGCCAAACCTAGTCATCGGTTCCACAAGGGAATTGATGGCTGTAAGGAAACATTTCCAAAGTTTAAATAGTTTATAAAGACGTAGCAAGATCCACACAGCGCATACGTATAGTTTATAACCAAACCAATCCCTAGGTCCCATTACCGGGATTAATGGTTATATAAAAAGGTTTTCCATAGGATAGTAAGTTTAACTTGACGTAGCAAGATCCACACAGCGCATACGTGTCAAGTTAAACATGACGTAGCAAGATCCACACAGCGCATACGTATAGGTTACAACCAAACCAATCTTTAGGTCCCAATTACCGGGACTAATGGTTGTAATGGATGATCGGCTTAGAAGAACCACACAGAAGAACCACACAGAAGAACCACACAGCCAAGAGCATCCAAGGTCAAGGGCATCCACAATTAGCATCAATCAACACATAATATCAAGTAGTAGTGCATGGTAGTGTAAAACCCCTAAGTAACATACATCGGGTAATATAGCACATAATTCAAGTTCATGTAGCGGCAATCAGTCAGGATCCTCATGTATCCCGGTTTAGGTACATTCTTAGTATACCAGGGATGCTTATATATAGGGTCCTCCGCAGCATTCCCACCACATCCGTGATATACATAGAATGATACCTAAACCAGTTACATGACATCCATTTATCCTTCGTATCAATCAACAAGTTTAGCAAGGTAAGTTACTCATATAAGTAGCAGCCAACTTCCACTAGGGAAGGTGCCTGAAATAAAGTTAAATAAGTGAGCATTCTTTTCCCCTAAGTAGAAAATATTCGAAAAGGTTTTATAAGCGTAAAAAGGGGCCACGAAACTCACTGAACAGATGATAAGCACAATTGATGTAAGATTTCCTGTTATAAGATGCTAGGAACCGTCAAACACCTATTGACAATTACTGACAAGCATAAGTAAGGAGTATAGAACATAATATGATAGTCGATTAGTTCCGGCGTTTTGGTTCGGTCGTGGGTAGTACACACAAGCAGACACACACCCCTCAGACCTTATGTAGGTACAAGTATTTAAAGATAGCCGTCATTGCTTATGACATTCAAGCAATGACATTATTTCTGATGTCACCTCATCAACACAAGACACCCAAAGAGAAATCACACATACACGCATCGTCAATCACACAACAGGACCTGACGCACGACTGACACTCCATTCACACGAGTGGACTTTCAGTCGCACGAATTAGCTACTTTCGTACAATTGAACCTCCATTTGTGTGACTAAGCTTTCAGTCGTACCATGCAATACCAGTCGCACGACCCCACGGCCAACCGCGCGACTCAACGTCCCTTCGCGCGAATCAGCTTCATTCGCGCGAGTGGACCTTCTTTCGCGCGACAGGCATCTGATCGTGCTACTCACACACAATCGCACACACATACAGTCGCATGGCCCAGTCACGTGACAACCCCTGTTGCGTGACAACTCCAGTCGCGTGACAACACCAATCGCGTCCACCGACAGCCGCGTGACACAACCGCGCGACTTACCCAATCGCACAGACTCAAGTCGCACACACACCCAGTCGCACGCCCCATTCGCGCGACAATCCCATTCGCGCCGACGGTGTCGCGACTGCAGGAAGTTGCAGGGCGGCCTTCGGTGGCCCGAACACGAGTTTTACCCAACTAGAACCTCCAGAACTCTTATCCTAACCTGTCTAGACAAGAAGCACACTCAAAAACGTGACATGCAAGCCAACACGACCTCATGTGCTCGGATGAACCCGAGCACCCGAAAACCCTAAAACGCAGCAGTGAAATCGGGTTAAAAACGAGGTAAGCGAGGTTATCTACCTGCTAGGAACGAGTATTCACGATGATACTCAAGATTTGACAACGAAAATGCGACAAACGGTTCGATTTTTGGTGTAGGCTAGAGATAGAGTGAAGAAGATGAAGGTGAAGTGATGAAGAAGGTGAAAAAGTGTGAAGAATGGCTGGGAAGGGGTATTTATACCCAACCTAGTTTCTCAAAATGTCAAGTTTAGTCCCCACACTTTGCCCCCGGGTTCCCAAATTTTGTTTCGGTTGAAAACGTTATTAATTAGTCTTGTTTTATTGATGATAAAATTTTATTAATGTTATTTATAAGTTAAAAATGATTTTTATTCGTGACAATTATTTTAATATAAAAATGACGTGTTTAATGTTAACAGGGCAAATCTTGGAGAAACGTCTTAAGATAACGACAAGTCAGGCAACGATAACACGCATATAAGGACAACTAAGTAAAACAAATATGGTATCCACGTAGATGGTTTATAAAATCAAGGAATGACTGACAACGAAGGTTAATCGATCACGTTAAATGACGGACCTTTGGTGACGGATGTCACAGTATCCCCCAGTTGAGGGAATTTCGTCCCGAAATTCAACTGGTGCTAGGTCTAAGTGCGTCATCCTCGAATAGATGTGGATATTTAAGTCTTATCTGATCTTCACGTTCCCATGTAAACTCTGGCCCTCGTTTGGAATTCCATCTCACACGGACGATAGGTATCTTGCTGCGCCTTAATCTTTTGGCCTTTCGGTCCATGACCTCGATAGGTTCTTCCACAAAATGGAGGCTTTCATCAATCTTGATATCCTGAATAGGTACATGAAGTGATTCGTCAGCTAGACACTTCTTGAGGTTCGATACATGGAAGGTATCATGTACACTGTTCAGCTCTTGTGGCAACCGTAATCGATACGCCACCGGACCGATTCTTTCTACAATCTCGAATGGTCCAACATATCTTGGGGCTAGCTTCCCTTTCTTTCCAAACCGAACGATCCCTTTCCAAGGAGAGACCTTAAGTAACACTCTATCCCCAACGTTAAACTCTATCGGCTTCCGACGATTGTCGGCATAGCTCTTTTGGCGATCTCTAGCAGTTTTAAGTCGGTCTTTGATTAGGAAGATCTTATCGGTGGTTTCCTGAATGATCTCTGGGCCCGTAAGCTGGCTTTCACCAACTTCAGCCCAATAAACTGGTGATCTACATTTCTGTCATTACAACGCTTCAAACGGTGCACACCCAATACTAGTATGGTAACTGTTATTGTAGGAAAACTCGATCAGCGGTAGATGAGTATCCCAACTGCCACCAAAATCAATGACACATGCCCTCAGCATGTCCTCAAGCGTCTGTATTGTTCGTTTACTTTGGCCGTCTGTCTGGGGGTGATAGGCTGTACTCATGTCTAATCGAGTGCCCATCGCTTTCTGTAACGTTTGCCAAAAGCGTGAAGTAAATCGACTGTCTCGGTTGGATATGATTGACACCGGCACCCCGTGCCGTGTCACGACCTCTTTGATGTACAACCTTGCTAGCTTATCCATCTTATAGTCTTCTCGGATAGGCAAGAAGTGAGCGGACTTTTTCATTCGATCCACCACGACCCATATCGAGTCGTGCCCACTTGGTGTTCTCGGGAGTTTGGTAATAAAATCCATAGTGATGTTCTACCATTTCCACTCGGGAATTTTAGGCTGTTACAATAGTCCCGATGGTTTCTGGTGTTCGGCCTTGACCTTTGAACAAGTCAAGCATTTGCTCACATATATAGCAATATCTTTCTTCATACCTGGCCACCAGTACAACTCTGTCAGATCGTGGTACATTTTATCTGCACCAGGATGAACAGAGTATCGCGTCTTGTGTGCTTCATCCAAGACTAGTGTACGTACACCTCCCTATCTGGAGACCCATATACGATCTATGAAGTAGTGTAGGCCGTCATCCTTGCGAGTCATTTGTTTATCCAACCCTCGAAATTCTTCCCCCGCAAGATTTTCTTCTTTCAATGCCTCGTTTTGTGCAATTTGAATCTGAGCCTTTAGATTAGTTTGATTAGTCAAACCTAGCGCTCGAGCACGTAATGGTTTCACGCGTTCTTTGCGGCTTAAAGCATCAGCCACCACGTTGGCTTTCCCGGATGATACCGGATTTCACAATCGTAGTCGCTAAGTAGCTCTACCCAGCGTCGCTGTCGCATGTTAAGTTCTTTCTGGTTCATGATGTGTTGAAGGCTCTTATGGTCTGTGTATATGATGCATTTGGTACCATATAGATAGTGCCTCCATATCTTGAGTGCAAATACTACAGCGCCCAACTCCAGATCATGAGTTGTGTAGTTCTTTTCATGCACTTTAAGTTGTCGCGACGCGTAGGCAATTACTTTATCTCTCTGCATTAGTACACAGCCCAAACCTTGATGTGAAGCATCACAGTACACCACAAAATCATCGGTTCCGTCTGGGAGGGACAATATCGGCGCGTTGCACAACTTCTCCTTCAATGTTTGGAACGCCTGTTCTTGTGCTTTCCCCCAATCAAACTTCTTGTCTTTATGAGTCAACAAGGTTAATGGTTGGGCAATCTTGGAGAAATTCGCGATGAAGCGACGATAGTATCCGGCCAATCCTAAGAATTGCCGTATCTCTGAAGGTGTCTGGGGTGTATCCCATTTCTTCACAGCTTCAATCTTACCGGGATCCACATGAATTCCATCTTTGTTAACCACATGACCCAAAAACTTCACTTCTCGAAGCCAGAATTCACACTTCGAGAATTTGGTGAAAAGTTTCTCTTCCCGCAACAGTTCCAGAATTGCTCGAAGGTGTTCTTCAGGATCTTCTTTCGAACGTGAATAGTTAAGTATGTCGTCTATGAACACGATCACGAACTTATCAAGATAAGGCTTGCACACCCTATTCATCAGATCCATGAAGACAGCTGGTGCGTTGGTCAATCCAAACGGCATGACCAAGAACTCGTAGTGCCCGTAACGAGTTCTAAATGCTGCTTTTGGAATGTCGTCCTCGAATACTCTTAGCTGATGATATTCGGATCGAAGGTCGATCTTAGAGAAATATGAGGCTCCTTGCAATTGATCAAACAGGTCGTCGATTCTAGGGAGAGGATACCGATTCTTCACGGTCAGTTTGTTCAATTCCCTGTAGTCGATACACATACGGAACGACCCATCCTTCTTCTTGACAAATAACACCGATGCTCCCCATGGCGAATGACTCGGTCGAATGAAACCCTTCTCCAGTAGTTCCTGTAGTTGGCTGGACAACTCTTGCATCTCGGAGGGTGCTAACCGATAAGGTGTCTTTGCTACCGGTGTAGCTCCAGGAATCAGATCTATATGGAATTCCACCTGTTGTGGAGGGGGTAATCCAGATAGATCATCAGGGAACACTTCCGGATAATCCCGTAATATCGGAATGTCTGCCAATTTTGTCTCTTCTTCTTTCTTTTCTACTCTGTGAGCCAGAAAAGTGTAACACTGCCTCCGTAGACTTTGGCGTGCTTTCATGCAAGAAATGAGCTTTAGTGTTCTTCCCGGTCATTCTCCTTGAATCTGGAGTACCTCCCCGTTTGCCATGGGGATTCTTACTACTTTATCTCGGCAAACAATCTCGTCTCCATGCTTCGACAACCAATCCATCCCCACTATTACGTCGAAGCTCCCTAACTCGAAAGGTATCAAATCTATGTTGAAGACCTGGTCTTCCAACATTAGAGTGCAGTCCTTAATAATTTCCTCTGCCTGTTCAACCCTACCATTTGCCATTTCTACGGAATAACTAGTTTCTAGTCTACTAGCACTTAAATCAAGCATATGCACAAACTCAGAAGATATAAAACTATTGTCTGCTCCAGTATCAAATAGTATGGATGCGAAATGGTGATTGAGCAGATACGTACCCGTAACAACATTCGGGTCCTGACGGGAATCATTAGCTCCAATGACGAAGGCGCGTCCCCGTGCAACATTACCCTGGTTTCCTTGGCCTTGAGCGCCCGCTATGGCCAGTATCTGTTGCTGGTTGTTTCCCTGCTGACCCGGTGCCCTATTCAGTCGGGGGCACATGTTTCTGAAGTGATCGAGGCCTCCACATTCGTAGCATGCCCTGGCATTCCCTGCGGGGTTAACCGCGTTGATGGGTGCCACCAGGTTTGGCGCTACTCTGCAGTCTCTTGCTTGATGCCCCGGGCGTCTGCAGTTCAAACACACCCGGCACGGCGTTACTGGAGGATGATGAAGATGGCACCTGTCACATCTCGGGTGTGGTCCAGCATATTCCTTCTTCCTTTGAGTCACGGCCACAAAGTTTTTGGTCGTTTTGGCCCTCTTATCAAACTTTCCTGTACCGGACCGGCTTGTTTCCCCAGTCTCTTTCCTTTTCTCCGCTCCCCTACCTAATACTCCTGTTCTTATCATCTCATCAGTGAGAGCGCCAGCTTTCAGAATCGCGCTCTGAATCGTAGGAGGAGCAGCTGCAGTTACCATTGCTCGGATTTGAGGCGCGAGTCCCCAAATGTACCTCTCAATCCTCTTAGATTCCGGCGTGACTAGGTGTGGAACTAGCCTAGCCAACTCATGGAATCGGTCAGTATAAGCTGCGTGCCCTGCCCCCACCATAGCATGATTCTAGAACTCATGCTCTAGCTTTTGCATCTCGTTGTGAGGGCAGTATTCCTCAGTAATCAAGGCTTTAAATTCATCCCAAGTCATCTGCATCGCAGATTCCCTTCCTCTAGCTTGAACCTGGGTGTTCCACCAGGTTAGTGCTCTGCCCTGCAGTGAGCACGTAACATACTTGATCCGTTGGCTGTCGAGGCATTCGCTGATGTCGATCACAGCCTCGATCTTCTCAAGCCATCTAATCAGGGCTATCGCCCCACCTTTTCCATCAAAATCCCGGGGCTTACAGGCCACAAATTCTTTGTAAGAACAGCCCCGTTTGGTATTAGCATCCCCAGTTTCATTACCGGCTGTACCCCCATTCCCGGTCTCCTGATTGCTTTCATTCCCATTCGGGTTCCCATTACCCTCGTTCTCGTTACCACCATCCCCGTGGGAGTGGTTTTGCTGTTGCAAAGCGTCGCTCACTTGAGCTACAATAGTGGGAATCAAGGCAGTCGGTTGTTGAGCAATTAGGGCTGCCATATCAGGGTTTCCAGTCCCTTGGGCATTGCCAATAGGGCCTTCATTTGTTCCTGAAGGTCTACCTCTGCCTCTGCCTCTGCCCCTTGGGGCTTCACTTCCGCTACTACTTCTGCGGTTAGATCTTCGAGGCGGCATGTTCTATTCATAAGAGAGGTAACATATAAGCTTTAGTCACCTTAGGATAAACAAGTACTCCACTCATCAAGTTCCAACGTTGGATAATCCGGTCAGTCAAGATCACCATGCAGCCCATTTCAAACATATCCTCGGTATACCGGTGATGTTTATATATAGGGTTCCCCGTAGCGTTCCCACCACACCCACGATGTACCGAGAATGATGCCTGATCCGGTTACATGACATCTGACCTTCCTTCACATCATATCCATAATAATCCATTAAGTCAACTGAGAGTCCAAACATGTAATCACGTATAGTCTGGCGAAGGTTGTCTATCTCGCGTCCTTGAAAGGACTCAGACATGGCCTCCTCGGGTTGGTCTCAGTATCTGAGGTCAAGCGTAATGTATTATCTGTGAAGATCTCTTCGGGTCTCAATACCCGAATTTGGTTATAATAACTTGGCGCAGAGGGAACGGAAGATCCAATAGGAAGCACCTCATAAGTGACGAGCACAAGGGCTCAATCACAAGGTGAAAGATCACAAGACAGAAGGATAATCAAACATGTAAAGAGGAACACATACACGAGATATATAAATGCACATAAGCTTAAGCATGCAAATCTACATGAAGGTTCCTAGGTTTAGTCTAGGTCAAGTGTAATTGCCTAATTCTCTATAACCAATGGCTCTGATACCAGTCTGTCACACCCCCCGCTGATAGCGGAAGCACGGGGAATGCGAGCTAGACGGGATCGTCATAACACATGGTATCTAATAGAGTAACAATAATAATATGATGACAGGCGTGTCATGACGACACCCGAACACAATTGGAGACTTGTGTCGTGTATAGTCGAGGTTCACGACAGCATAGCCATAAGCACAACATAAAGGATCACATAAACATCAAGGGTAGCTTGTAATGTATATTCCCATAACTCGGGAACAAGCATGCAAAAAGTCATGTTCAACCTTTACAAGAGTAATAATTACAAAATACATCTTAGGGTCTCCTCTAAAAGGCAGCACTCCTAGATTTTCAATTACCCTGATCACCTGAAAAGAAATGCTCAAAACGGTCAACATAATTGTTGGTGAGCTTCGCAGGTTTTAAGTATAAAAGTAATTAATGATGAGACAGTAGGTTTAATAAGGGTTACCGCAGCTATACTTATGTATAGGCAGTATTACCAGTTATAAATATCTACAGCCAAACCTAGTCATCGGTTCCACAAGGGAATTGATGGCTGTAAGGAAACATTTCCAAAGTTTAAATAGTTTATAAAGACGTAGCAAGATCCACACAGCGCATACGTATAGTTTATAACCAAACCAATCCCTAGGTCCCATTACCGGGATTAATGGTTATATAAAAAGGTTTTCCATAGCATAGTAAGTTTAACTTGACGTAGCAAGATCCACACAGCGCATACGTGTCAAGTTAAACATGACGTAGCAAGATCCACACAGCGCATACGTATAGGTTACAACCAAACCAATCTTTAGGTCCCAATTACCGGGACTAATGGTTATAATGGATGATCGGCTTAGAAGAACCACACAGAAGAACCACACAGAAGAACCACACAGCCGAGAGCATCCAAGGTCAAGGGCATCCACAATTAGCATCAATCAACACATAATATCAAGTAGTAGTGCATGGTAGTGTAAAACCCCTAAGTAACATACATCGGGCAATATAGCACATAATTCAAGTTCATATAGCGGCAATCAGTCAGGATCCTCATGTATCCCGGTTTAGGCACATTCTTAGTATACCAGGGATGCTTATATATAGGGTCCTCCGCAGCATTCCCACCACATCCGTGATATACATAGAATGATACCTAAACCAGTTACATGACATCCATTTATCCTTCGTATCAATCAACAAGTTTAGAAAGGTAAGTTACTCATATAAGTAGCAGCCAACTTCCACTAGGGAAGGTGCCTGAAATCAAGTTAAATAAGTGAGCATTCTTTTCCCCCAATTAGAAAATATTCAAAAAGGTTTTATAAGCGTAAAAAGGGGCCACGAAACTCACTGAACAGATGATAAGCACAATTGATGTAAGATTTCCTGGGATAAGATGCTAGGAACCGTCAAACACCTATTGACAATTACTGACAAGCATAAGTAAGGAGTATAGAACATAATATGATAGTCGATTAGTTCCGGCGTTTCGGTTCGGTCGTGGGTAGTACACACAAGCAGACACACACACCTCAGACCTTATGTAGGTACAAGTATTTAAAGATAGCCGTCATTGCTTATGACATTCGAGCAATGACATTATTTCTGATGTCACCTCATCAACAAAAGACACCCAAAGAGAAATCACACATACATGCATCGTCAATCACACAACAGGACCTGACGCACGACTGACACTCCATTCATACGAGTGGACTTTTAGTCGTACGAATTAGCTACTTTCGTACAATTGAACCTCCATTTGTGTGACTAAGCTTTCAGTCGTACCATGCAATACCAGTCGCACGACCCCACGGCCAACCGCGCGACTCAACGTCCCTTCGCGCGAATCAGCTTCATTCGTGCGAGTGGACCTTCTTTCGCGCGACAGGCATCTGATCGTGCGACTCACACACAATCGCACACACATACAGTCGCATGGCCCAGTCACGCGACAACCCCTGTCACGAGACAACTCCAGTCGCGTGACAACACCAATCGCGTCCACCGACAGCCGCGCGATACAACCGCGCGACTTACCCAATCGCACAGACTCAAGTCGCACACACACCCAGTCGCACGCCCCATTCGCGCAACAATCCCATTCGCGCCGACGGGGTCGCGACTGCAGGAATTTGCAGGGCGGCCTTCGGCGGCCCGAATACGAGTTTTACCCAACCAGAACCTCCAGAACTCTTATCCTAACCTGTCTAGACAAGAAGCACACTCAAAAACGTGACATGCAAGCCCACACGAACTCATGTGCTCGAATGAACCCGAGCACCCGAAAACCCTAAAACACAGCAGTGAAATCAAGTTAAAACGAGGTAAGCGAGGTTATCTACCTGCTAGGAACGAGTATTGACGATGATACTCAATATTTGACGGTGAAAATGCGACAAACGGTTCGATTTTTGGTGTAGGCTAGAGAGAGAGTGAAGAAGATGAAGATGAAGTGATGAAGAAGGTGAAAAAGTGTGAAGAATGGCTAGGAAGGGGTATTTATACCCAGCCTAGTTTCTCAAAATGTCAAGTTTGGTCCCCGCACTTTGCCCGCGGGTTCCCAAATTTTGTTTTGGTTGAAAACGTTATTAATTAGTCTTGTTTTATTGATGATAAAATGTTATTAATGTTATTTATAAGTTAAAAATGATTTTTATTCGTGACAATTATTTTAATATAAAAATGACGTGTTTAGTGTTAACGGGGCAAATTTTGGAGAAACGTCTTAAGATAACGACAAGTCAAGCAACGATAACACGCATATAAGGACAACTAAGTAAAACAAATATGGTATCCATGTAGATGGTTTATAAAATTGAGGAATGACTGACAACGAAGGTTAATCGATCATGTTAAACGACGGACCTTTGGTGACGGATGTCACAGTTTCTTAGAAGTTTGTGTCAAAAGTTTCCTTTTTAGGAAAGGTAAGATTTTAGCGTGTGTACTTCAAGTTTCATGGTTCTTATAAGTCTATTACCATATGAATAAGCCTAATATTAGTTTCTGGTCATAAAGTTGCTGAAATTCTACAAAACACAGAATTTACACTTTTGGTCCCCCAAGTTTCAAAATTGACATTTCCTACCCCAAAGTTTGCCTCTTTGCCATTTTGACCCCCAATACTTTCTTAAGCTTTTCAAGGTCTATTTGAATCTGTTTTAACCGCAAAATATCAGACTCTACGTGGTGATATTTAAAACACAATTTCTAGTTTTCGGTTACGTTTACTTTTGCTAGATAATTCATAGAAATTTCATATTAACCCAAAAATTTACCAAATTCGATTTCTATTACCAAAATAATTATTCTAAGTCCTGAAACTTTTCAGATCTTAAGTTGTTCATGTTATGGCTCGTTTCTTTGGTTATTTCAACATTTCGGGTCACCGAACTAGTGCATCATAGCTATCGCATATCTTACTACACTTTCCAATCATTTAGGCTTGTTTTTCCCAAGTATTCTAAGTCCTAGACTCACTGAAATCTATCCTCAAGTCTCGGTTTTTACAAGGATACTACTACCATCGGGTGTTTTTACACTATGTGCATTAGTGTAACTATTATGTTTACATTCCAAATTACAACTATGTCATTTATAATCTTATATCCAGAAAATATATATATGTATTTGGGCGTTTGTTTCATTGTTCCAAACAGATTAATAGCTTCGGTTATAGATTTGTGCAAGTTAAGTGTCGCTAGAAAGCATAAACGAGGGTTTACAAGGTCAAATCCTTGTATAACTACCTCTAGACTCACGGGTTATGAGATAATACCTTGTGTGGAGTGTGAGTCCCATGAAGACGAGGCTCAAGCAAAGAACTTTCTGTATGAACAAAGAGAGTAGTGTTTGAAACAAGTTGACTATGAATATGTCGAGATTTAGTTGGTGGAAGTTAGATAATTCTTACTTTTGTGATAAAAGAACAAGCGAGGAGACTAGAAATGAGCAGTTGGATCTCGAACATGGTGAAAATCCTTCGGTTCTTTGAGATGTTATTCAAAAATGAAGGATGAAAAATGTGTGTGTTTGTATTTTTCAGTTGAGAGAAAGAAAGAGAGAGTGTAGAGAGAGTCCGAGAGATAGAGAGTGAAAGAGTGAAATGAAGGATGAAAAGAAAATATAAGCTGTGGTTTGCATGTTATGGAAAAAATAGGAAAAGTGGAGTGTTGGAGTGGGTTTCACAGATCGTGTGGGATTGGTGGTTCAGTGGGCGGCCATGCAAGGATTTTGTTTTATTTGGTTTATTAGTATTCTACTTTTATTATTACTATTATTATTGTTATCTTTATGTTAAGCCGCGGATATGGATGAGGTATTTGTCTAAGTATTGGATCATAATTATTTCTAATATTCATTAGGATAATAGTTTCTTACACAAGAATTATGTTTCCACATTGTAAAATATCCATAATGGATGTAAAATTATAGTGGAAAAATAATCAGGAGCAAAATACATACACGGAAAACATGGAAAAATTCTAGGCGTATAACCACTGTTTGGGCGTATAACCACTGTTTGGGCGTATAACCACTGTTGGGCGTAAGACACTATTTGGGCGTATAACCACTGTTTGGGCGTATAACCACTATTGGGCGTAAGACAACTGTTTGGGCTCATGACCACTGTGCGGTCGTATTAGTGCTGCTGAAACGACCAGGACTTAGTTGCGGGGGGGGGGGGCATTTTTCCAGGCTTATAAGCACTGTTCGGGCACATGAGCACTGTTCAGACTCATGAGCACTGTTCATACGTATGACTTAGAAAATTTCCACATCTTTTGTAGGGGTCGAGGAGGGGTTGTTACATTCTCCCACCGTTTAGAGAATTTCGTCCCGAAATTTTTGTTTCTGTTGAGTCTCTGAACGGTTGGGTTTGAAGAGGTATGCATATTGGCTTCTCATCTCATCTTCCCGCTCCCATGTAAACTCAGGTCCTCATTTAGAGTTCCATCATACCTTCACCTTGGGTATGCGACTTCGCCTAAGTCTCTGAACCAATCGGTCAATAATCTCTATGGGTTCCTCAACAAAGTTCAATTTGTCATTTATTCTTGCCTCTTTCAATGGCAATTCCATGGCTTTGTCCACCAGACACTTCTTTAAATTTGATACATGGAAAGTGTTATGTATGTAGCTCAGCTCCTCAGGAAGACTGAGCTGGTATGCTACCGGACCAACTCTTGCTAGTATTTCAAATGGTCCAATATACCTTGGGCTTAGCTTGCCCTTCTTGCCAAATCTCACAGCTCCTTTCCATGGCACGACCTTCAACATTACTTTATCACCTACTTGAAATTCAAGAGGTTTTCTTCTCCTGTCGGCATACTTCTTTTGACGGTCTCGGGCTGTTTGCAGTCTTTCCTTAATCTTGGCTATCTTCTCAGTAGTTTCCATCATAACATCGGGCCCCATCACTTGACTATCCCCCATCTCATTCCAACTCAATGGCGACCGACATTTTCTGCCGTACAAGGCTTCATATGGGGCAGCTTTTATGCTGGCGTGGTAACTATTATTATAGGAGAATTCCATTAGTGGAAGATGGCGATCCCAGCTTCCACCAAAGTCGATCACGCACGCTCTCAGCATGTCTTCCAAGGTCTGAATAGTTCTTTCACTCTGCCCGTCGGTTTGAGGGTGATATGCCGTGCTTATGTCAAGACGAGTCCCTAAAGATTGTTGGAGAGATCTCCAGAATCGTGACGTGAAACGACTATCACGATCAGAGATGATCGAGAGCGGCACTCCATGCCGAGTCACTATTTCATTAATGTATATTCGGGCTAACTTTGACATCTCATAGTCTTCTCGGATTGGTAAGAAATGTGCTGATTTGGTAAGCCTTTCTACCACTACCCAAATTGCATCGTGACCGCGAGACGTTCTTGGTAGTTTCGTGACGAAATCCATGGTGATGTTATCCCATTTCCATTCCGGGATTTCGGGCTGCTGTAAGGTTCCTGATGGTTTCTGGTTTTCAGCCTTTACCATTGCGCAGGTTAAACATTTGCTCACATAGGTGGCGATAGATTTCTTTAATCCAGGCCACCAGAAGAGTGCCTTTAAGTCCTGATACATCTTATCACTCCCCGGGTGAATCAAATATCTAGACTTGTGAGCTTCGTCTAGGACTATAGTCCTAACCCCGCCATGATTAGGTATCCACGTCCTTCCTTCGCATTTGTATAGCCCATCATTGTCCATTTCCAAACGCTTTTCCATCCCTGTTAACATCTCCCCCGTCAGGTTATTCTCATTGAAGGCTTGCCTTTGTGCTTCCTTAATCCTAGCAACGAGGCTAGTGTATACGCTCATCCTTAGAGCACAAAAGCGAAGAGGTTTCTCCTGTTCCTTTCTACTCAAGGCATCAGCTACCACATTTGCCTTGCCAGGATGGTAGCGAATCTCACATTCGTAATCGCTTAGTAACTCTACCCATCTTCTTTGGCGCATGTTCAACATTTTCTGGTTGAGGATATGTTGTAGGCTTTTATGATCGGTATAGACGACACACTTAGTACCATAAAGGTAGTGTCTCCATATTTTGAGTGCAAACACTACGGCACCCAGTTCCAAGTCGTGTGTCGTATAATTTCTTTCGTGCTCGTTCAGCAATCTGGATGCATACACGATCACTTTCTCCCGCTGCATTAACACGCAGCCAAACCCTTGACGCGAGGCGTCGCAATAAACCACGAAGTCATTGGTTCCCTCGGGTAGGGTAAGGATAGGCGCGATACATAGTTTCTCCTTTAGTAGATTAAAGGCTTCATCTTGTTCCTGTTCCCATTCATAGGTCATATCCTTCTTGGTTAACGTGGTTAGAGGCTGCACTGTTCGAGAGAAATCCTTGATAAACCTCCTATAGTAGCCAGCCAAACCAAGAATTGCCTGATCTCAGTGGGAGTTTCGGGGACTTTCCAGTTCTTAATAGCCTCTATCTTTGATGGATCAACCTGGATTCCATCCCTGTTCACTATGTGACCGAGAAACTGAATTTCGCGCATCCAAAACTCGCATTTGGAGAACTTTGCGTATAGTTGCTCATTCTTGAGTAGATCAAGAATTATCCGAAGATGTTTCTCATGTTCTTCCATGCTCCGAGAGTAGATCAAAATATCATCGATAAAAACGATCACGAACTTGTCTAAGTACGGACGGCACACACGGTTCATGAGGTCCATGAACACTGCGGGTGCGTTAGTCAACCCAAAAGGCATGACTAGGTATTTGTAGTGACCATATCGGGTTCTGAAAGCTGTTTTTGGAACGTCTTCTTCTTTTATCTTCAGTTGGTGATACCTAGATCGTAGGTCTATTTTCGAGAAGTAACTTGCTCCCTTCAATTGATCGAATAGATCGTCAATTCTGGGAAGAGGGTATCGGTTCTTCACGGTAAGCTTGTTCAG
Organism: Flaveria linearis; assembly: GCA_024085815.1. Taxonomy (NCBI): domain Eukaryota; kingdom Viridiplantae; phylum Streptophyta; class Magnoliopsida; order Asterales; family Asteraceae; genus Flaveria; species Flaveria linearis. The sequence continues at coordinate 54,773,963 of CM044005.1, forward strand.
TTCCCTGTAGTCGATACACATTTGTAGTGTTCCGTCCTTCTTTTTAACGAATAACACCGGAGCACCCCAAGGCGAGACACTGGGTCGTATGAACCCTTTGTCAAGCAACTCCTGGATTTGCAACATCAGCTCCTTCATTTCGGGCGGAACGAGTCGGTAAGGAGCTTTGGCCACCGGTGCGGCGCCAGGTAATAGGTCAATCTAGAATTCGACTTGTCGGGATGGAGGAAGTCCTGGTAAGTCTTCTGGAAGTACTTCCAAGTATTCAGACACCACAGGTATGTCTTCAATCTTCTTTTCCTCTCTGGCCTTCATCACATATAATATAAAGGCTTCGTGTCCTTTCTTAAGGCTTTGGGTAGCCTTCAGGTGGGATATCATAGGACACAGTGGGTGACTCCTTTCCCCATGGACTACTAACATTTCCCCGCTGGCTATGGGTATCTTGAGCAAACGCTCATCACAGATAATTTCAGCCCTATTTTTAGCCAGCCAATCCATTCCTACTACTACATCAAAAACTCCAAATTTAATAGGCATCAAATCTATATCAAAGGAATTACCCTCTAGAATCAACTTGCAATCTTTGATGATTTCGTTAGTTTCTATTATATTACCGTTAGCTAGTTCTACGGTGTATGTTTCAGTCAAGGTGCAAGCAGTCAATCCAATCAAAGACCTAAAAGTAGTAGAAACAAAACTGGCGGTTGCTCCAGTATCAAATAGCACAGTAGCAGGGTGGTTATTTACAAGAAACGTATCGTTCACCACGTGGGGTTCTTTACGAGCACCATTTGGATCCATCACAAACGCTCTTCCCATGGGCTTGTTGGGTCGAGTGTCCTTGTCCTTTGCTAGCTTGGGGCATTTGTTCCTCATATGCCCTGGGTCTCCGCACTCGTAGCATTGCTTTCCAGGCTCATACGTGCAGTCCTTAATCAGGGGACCATATTTCTTGCATCGAAAACAAGGCATGGGTTTACATTCCCCCTGGTGATGAACCTTGCATTTAGTGCAGTAGGGGCTTGTGCCTTGGTACAATCTCCTAGTCTTTCCACCTTGGTCACCTCGCTTTGCCTCTTCTCCGGGTCGCTTGCTCGAACCACTACTGCTGCCGACCATCTTCCTGGTGTCGAACCACTTCCTCTTTCCATCCACAGTCTTCCTCTTGTCCTCAGTTCTTTCATGCTCCGTCCACCCGGCTCTCACTAGGTCGTCAGTCAGGCTACTGGTAACATCGACTGCAGCCTGTAGAGTTGTAGGCCTGGAAGACCTAACCATGCCCCTCACCCTTGGGTGTAACCCCCAAATGAAGCGGGCTACGCCCTTGGATTCGGGCATTACCAAGTGTGGTACCAGTCGGGAAAATGCAAGGAATCGGTTAATGTACTCAGTGTAGTTCGGGCCTTTCATCTCCAGATTTAGAAATTCAGCCTCGAGTCTCTCCAGCTGGTTAATCGGGCAGTACTTGCCGATGATTAATTCCCTGAATTCCGCCCAGTTCATTCTGCCAACAGCATCTCGGCCTCGAGGTTGGATGATGGTTCTCCACCACTCGAGTGCCGGTCCTTTGAGAGATTGAGAGGTAAATCTCACCATGTGCTCAAGCTTACACTCGCTTATGTCCAACACATCTTCGATTTCGTCCAACCACCTATAAGTTTCGATTGCACCCTCGGTGCCATAGAAGTCCTTTGGCTTACACGCCATGAAGGTTTTGTATGAGCACCCATTCCTGATAGCTTCGGCTTCCTCACGGTGGCCTTCATCATTATTGGGTCTGTTGGTCTCATTGGTATTTCCCCGATCGGCGTTGATCTGGGCAATGATTGTTGGGATAGCATTGGCAATTTGTTGTGCCACCAGGTTGGCGATCCTCTCGTCATTTTCCTGGTGGGCATTATCCCCATGTGGTGCTCCTGGTGAAGTGGGTGATTGGTTCCTGCCTCGGGTAGGAACTCTTCTTCCTGTACGAATTCCACGTCGTGGCGGCATTCTGATAGTAACATAGGTAAGTCTGTTTAGTATCTCATAAGTTTTTGTTTCCAGTATCACATTGTATCTCATAGTTCCTACCATACACTCTAATCAAGCACTTAAGTTTCATTCAAAGCACACACTGATAACTACCAATATAGAGTATCACACACATAACACAAAGACTGTCACGTTTTAAAATAACATTGCCCTGCAAAAGTTACATCATTAATTAGTTGTTTCATGGATAATTTCAAACACGAGTTAACCATACATAATAAGTAGTGTCGTTGTTTCACAAATTGGAAGGTGTCATCACCCCTATAAATAGAAATTGTTTCTCAAATAGATAAATAAATTGTTTCTTAGATAGTTTTGGCAGCCTACTGCCATACATCCCAAGTACTAGCCATATCACCCCTGCCATTTCTTCTTCAACCAGCCGAACCATCCCGTGCTCTTCTTCCTCTGCTCTTGCTCCAGGCGCTGGACATTGTGAGTTGCAATCATGGCTTGGAATTGGGCAGATTGGGAGGTCCGCGTGGCATGCTGTAACGTCAGCTCATGGCGCTGGATGGTCCTCAGTATCTCGCTCAAGGTAGGGTCGGATGGACCAAAGTCACTAGCCCGCTGGCTAGACTGAGAGTGCTGGTCTCCGGCGAACACGCTGGGACCATCATGCATGCTGTGCCTGGGTGGCATCCAATACTCATCACGAGATAGACGTCTAGGCGGCGCGAGCATAGAAGGCGCTGGTGTAGGGGTCCTGGTATGAGGAGGTGGAGGAGGAGGCATCCTGAATGAAACAGAAGGACCTGGCCTAGCACTCTTCCTATGCCGAGTAACTACGTGGGTACCCCCGCTCCTAATGGGTGGAATAGGTGAGAGAGTGGGAGCTGCTACATGTGGCGAGTTGGAGCGCGTTCGGCTCCTAGCAGGTGATGTGGGTGATGACTCCTCGGATGGCTCAGTGTCGTCGGAAGTCGCGGATAGCCACCCTGGGTGTCCACATCTCTGTAGGTACGCCTCGTACTCAGTTTGGGGCTTCCTCCTTAGTGTCCCAACAGGGGCAGTCTCCTCAACTGGATGCGCGGGTGCCTTACCTATTTCAGCCATGATATGATCATCCTGTAAAAACAGTCATGAGTAATTTTGTTTCTCATAGCTCATGATCATAGTAATAGTACTAGTAATAGTAGCGATAGCAATTGTTTCTCATAGAGTTAGTATCCATTAGTAATTGCATCAGTAAGCAGTAGTAACCCATAGAAGTTGTATCAATGAAACAGTATCAGTAAGCACTAATATCGCATAGAAGTTCAATTAAATTTTTAACCTTGACTATGTTAAGAGTATTCCTTAAGTCAATCTAATCCAAAGGTCGCACTTAGGCTTTGTGCTGGAATTTACGCGTCCGATAAATTCATGATTACGTTGATCAAGTGTAATCATCAATTTATCCAACCCGCTTACCCCAACACTTACCCAAGCAAGGACAGTCCTACAGTCTCAGGGTTATAGCCTAGGGTCTACTAAGGTATTCCCGATTTCTCTACAACCTGTGGCTCTGATACCAATCTGTCACACCCCGGGGCCAAGGAGGGTGGGACGTCGTAGACTAGCAACAATGTGGCAGCGGAAGCAGACCATCATAAGAGCACACAAGTAGAGAAAATCACATGGCGTTATAATAGCTAAAATAAAATCCGAGACTAAATGGCTTAGCCCGGTTACATCCATTGTTTCATGTCAAAGGTACAAAATTAACATATCATTCATTACAAATCATTCAAATGTTCTAAGCAGAGCTTATAATGCCATGAGGTCAGGGTACTAGGTCGTCCAAGCATCTTCCAAAACAAGCTAGGTTTCCATCAAATGTTACCTGAAACATGCTCAAAAAGAAAAAGTGTCAACTAAAACGTTGGTGAGTTCAAGTGATTTTGTTTCGGGAAATAAAAGAGTCTCATAAAGTTCGTATATCAAAGTATTATATCTAGTATAGATGTTGTGGGATCACAACCAACCCTATACTCAGTCCCGGCTTGCCTCTTCTAAAGTTATGTTGTACCGGTTAACCCCGCAGGGAGAAGCTGAGCCCCATAGCAGGTGGACCGTACCTGCCAGTAAGGTCCACATTTGTTTCTTACAAAAACCTGTCATATGCCACAACGACCCTTTCGGATCTCCAGTGGGGGTACCTCCCTGTAGCGGGAGCCACTGTGTGTGGGGGATTCCCCAAATAGATCTATCCACCTAAACAAGCCGTTCATAGAAGAATTAATGATTGTGATTCATGTATCAGCAGGTATCAACAAAGTCCACAACATAAGCATTATATAGTATCACAAAATAATAGTTTCAGTTTTAAAATAAAAATAGAGCATGCTTCATCCCAAAAAACTAAAATAAAAAGGGGACACGAGAACTCACCTTGATATCAGACAGGATGCACAAACAGATAGTTTCAAGTCCTAGCACCCTATAATTATAATTAAAGTAATAAGTCATAGATTCCTAAGTCATTAGGAACATAATTTGGTGTCATTTATATTGAGGGCGTTCATGCCTTTGTTTCTTAGAAGTTTGTGTCAAAAGTTTCCTTTTTAGGAAAGGTAAGGTTTTAGCGTGTGTACTTCAAGTTTCATGGTTCTTATAAGTCTATTACCATATGAATAAGCCTAATATTAGTTTCTGGTCATAAAGTTGCTGAAATTCGGCAAAACGCAGAATTTACACTTTTGGTCCCCCAAGTTTCAAAATTGACATTTTCTACCCCAAAGTTTGCCTCTTTGCCATTTTGACCCCCAATACTTTCTTAAGCTTTTCAAGGTCTATTTGAATCTGTTTTAACCCCAAAATATCAGACTCTACATGGTGATATTTAAAACACAATTTCTAGTTTTCGGTTACGTTTACTTTTGCTAGATAACTCATAGAAATTTCATATTAACCCAAAAATTTACCAAATTCGATTTCTATTACCAAAATAATTATTCTAAGGCCTGAAAATTTCAGATCTTTAGTTGTTCATGTTATGGCTCGTTTCTTTTGTTATTTCTACGTTTCGGGTCACCGAACTAGTGCATCATAGCTATCGCATATCTTACTAAACTTTTCAATCATTTAGGCTTGTTTTTCCCAAGTATTCTAAGTCCTAGACTCACTGAAATCTATCCTCAAGTCTCGGTTTTTACAAGGATACTACTACCATCGGGTGTTTTACACTATGTGCATTAGTGTAACTATTATGTTTACATTCCAAATTACAACTATGTCATTTATAATCTTAAATCCAGAAAATATATATATGTATTTGGGCGTTTGTTTCATTGTTCCAAACAGATTAATAGCTTCGGTTATAGATTTGTGCAAGTTAAGTGTCGCTAAAAAGCATAAACGAGGGTTTACAAGGTCAAATCCTTGTATAACTACCTCTAGACTCACGGGTTATGAGATAATACCTTGTGTGGAGTGTGAGTCCCACGAAGACGAGGTTCAAGCAAAGAACTTTCTGTTTGAACAAAGAGAGTAGTGTTTGAAACAAGTTGACTATGAATATGTCGAGATTTAGTTGGTGGAAGTTAGATAATACTTACTTTGTGATAAAAGAACAAGCGATGAGACTAGAAATGAGCAGTTGGACCTCGAACACGGTGGAAAGCCTTCGGTTCTTCGAGATGTTATTCGAAAATGAAGGATGAAAAATGTGTGTGTTTGTATTTTTCAGTTGAGAGAAAGAA
>CM044005.1:54784682-54802182 GCA_024085815.1 Flaveria linearis
TTGTTACCTTATCCTCACACGATAGGCACACGACACACAAGAAGGACTCACTCACACTAACCCCATGTATAACGAGACTAGACGCACGACTGGACACTTCATCCGCACGAATGGGCCTTCAATTGTACGAATCAACTTCACTCGTACGATTGATGTAACACCTGAAATTTTGATTAGACAAAGAAAAAAAATAAGAAGAAAAGAAAAGAAAGAATTTTGGAAGAAAAGGAAAAGAAAGAAAAAGTGGAAGGGGGTATTATGTAAAAGTACAAAGAAAGAGAAATATCTGATATACATAGGGATGGCTTGCCCACACCTTTTCTCACAATCCCCAAATCTTCAAAATATTCTAGAGAGAGAATAGCAAACCACTAGATTTGAAGAAGAAAAGAAGAAGAAGAAACTGATTTGAGGTACCGGGGTTCCACGGCGACCGATTTGAAGAAGCCATACCCAGCAACACAAGGTGAGTTCTAGGACCCCTCTTTACGTATTTTCGAACGATTTTAGGGGCTGGAACACATTTTGAAATTTGTTTTCGAGCTGCGGGTGTTTAACCCTTACATGTATGTGTATGTAAGTGCTAATATATGGGTATATGGTTCATTTGGGCTGCTATGCCTATTGTGTTTAAGATTTCTAGGACAGATATATAGTTTCAGTATGTTGTTCGTGTGTGAACTACGGATGTATGGTCGTAGAAGTCTTTCCTATGATGCGTATGATGTGTAACCCGTTCTAAGTAGATGATATGATAAATCTGTGCTAAGTATGTTGAGTGATGATTGAGAGCTGAAAACCAGCATAGGTTAAGTGCAGGGTGAACTGCTCGCCCGCATGGACTATGCGATGACCAGGAAATACAGCTAAGGCAATTTGCTCATCCGCATTGATCTAATAATGGATAGGTCAGAATAATACGGATTAAAGCATTCTTCATCCGCATTGACCTAATGCGGACGAAACAAAAAAACTGGCCAAGGCAGTGCTCAGCCGCATTAATCTAATGCGGACAATCTGGAAGAATGGCCAGGCATTCTTCAACCGCATTGACCAATGCGGGTAGTATAACAAATACGGTTAAGGCGCTTCCTCAGCCGTATTTGTCTAATGCGGACAGAATGGAAATGCGGCTAAGGCATTTCCTCATCCGCATTGACTAATGCGGATGGCTAAGAAATGCGATGAATCAGAGGGAAATACGGGTAAACACTTAGCAGAATTCAGACTTCTGGGAATTTAAAATGAGTAAGATAGGCTGGACCTAGGGGTCCCCAGGGTTATGTAATTGACACTTTGAGATCATAGATGGTATGATGATGTGTGCTTGATGGTCATGCATGATGTATTTATGTGTGGTGATGCTTTGTATGATGATGAATGTATGATAGTGTATTTCCTTATGATTACGTATGTTTATCTTTCCAAAACTTTACGAATTATGTGAATGAATGAATGAAGTATTACGTAACGTAAGTGAAAGATAATGAAAGAGGAACATGATGATTAATGCATATTAATGAATGCATGAAACGGAAATATGATGATGAATACAATGCATTAATGAATGAACGAACTAAGTCTTGCAAGCATTGAATTAAGGTAATGGGTCCTTCTTTGTGATTGACCCTAGTCATGGTACCTCTACCGCTTACCTACTAACTGTGGCATACGCTCTATTGATTCACGGCCCACTGTGGCATACGCTCTATGGATTCACGTCCCAGTAGCTAAGACAACCGGGTATAGCATATGGTATTGTACAAAACGTATTCAATGTGCAAGCAAAGATGAACGGATCCTTGTCATTTGACCACAGTAATCATAGTCAAGTGCTATGAATGGGTAAGCCTGACAGGATCCATATGAGAATTGCAAGATAATGATGTATAACGAACGCTGAAGATAATAAAGAATATTATCTATGTGTACGTATGATGTATGATCATGTGAAAGAAAGGAATGGTTATGATGTAAATAAGTATGTTTATTTTAAAAACTAGAACTCACTCAGCAACGCTGACTTTTTATGTGTTTCCAGTTGGCAGTAGTGTTGCTGGGGATGGCACGAGGCGACTACTCAGCTCGTTGGGGATGGCATTCTCCTTTTGATAATGCTGCCACGCAATGGAATGCGGGTGCATAATACATGCAACAACTTATGTTGCATGCAAGTGTCAAGTGTTCCTTGAGGATCCCGATAAACGGGATTACTTAAGGAATCTTCTTTATGATGAAATTTTAATATTTCTATACTAGAGGTCACTGTTTATGACCATTTTGTAACGAGTACGATGTAATCTTTTGCACAAGCTTTATGATGAATGAAATGTATCTTTTTGAATGTTCCACTGCAATGTTTATTTAAGATGTTTATAAATATATACCAATTGTATGTTTTATGTACGATGAACGACCAACCGTAAGGTGCCCGGAACGGGCCTTACAAGTTGGTATCAGAGCAAAAGTTAAAGTAAAACAGGTAAATTTTCAAAATAAACCTAAACTTAAACTGAAAATGGGACAGGAACGGAAGAGAATGCCATCTGAGTAGTTGCGTGCCATCAGGTATTTTCTTAAAGATTAACTGGTATTATGTGCGCATGTGATGTGATTTATGTGTACTGTTAGACTTAGATACTAATGTAGTCAGGACAAGTAATGCTCGGGGTGCGAAGAGTAGAGTAAGTAGCTAATCACAACTGGCTACTGTAATTAGGATCTTACTATACTTGACATGAACTGAGCTATTTCCTTGAATGACCATGTTGGTGTTTGAATCTTTCAGTGTGATAGAAGATGGTCGGTGGTAGATCATCTAAAGTTTCACGTGGTGGTGGACGTGGTGCTGAACCGCGTATCAGGAGGGAGACCTAGGGTAGAGGAAGTGGTTCATGAGGAAACCGAGACCCCTCATCAGGAGGGAGTAGACGAGAGCGCCAATTTGAGAGCCTCGTAAAAGAGAGCAGTGGTTGAAGAGGTACATCAGGGTATGCAGACGATCTTACCGTCTGTGGTGACCGAAGTGATCAAGGCTGTCCGGGAAGGAGAAAGAAGGGGAGGAATAGGTCCTCCGGAAGACAGGAAAACAAGAGCCGGAAACGGTTCTTTCTGATGACGAAGAGGAAGAGGAGGAGGAGCCAGTGCATGAAGCAGCATGGGCTGTAACTATGGGACGTTTATGAGGTGCAAGCCCCCTGCTTTTAACGGTTCTGGCACTGCTGTTGATGCTCACCAGTGGGTGAGAGAAATGGAGGCTGTCCTAGATATTAGTGATTGCTAGGAGGACAAGAAGGTGAAGTTTGCTACCCCACTTTTACGGGTTCGGCTTTATGCTGGTGGGACAATATAGTCCAAGCCGAGGGTAGCAGGGCCATTGGGAAGATGAAGTGGTCCGAGTTAAAGAGAATGGTGATCGAGGAGTTCAGTCCTCGTCGGGAGTGGACAAAGTTGAGAGAGAGTTCCTGTAGTTGGAGGCAGGGATGATGACCCACCAACAGTACACCACCAAGTTCAATGAAATGGCGCGGTTGGTGCCGGATCAGGTGACGCCGGTGTCTCGAAGGATCGATCGGTATATTCAGGGGCGGCCTGCCGACATCCGCAAGCATTTGATTACTGCCCGACCGAGCACCTTTAGGTCGGCCGTGGATTTGGCAGGTAGATTATATGATGAACGGGCTAGGGTGGTGAAGACTGAGGGTAGTAAGAAGGGAGGTGGTAAGAGAAACTGGCAAGGGAAGAGGTTTGATCGAGGTGATATTTTGATGAGCAACAAGAAGACAAGGGTGGATGACCGCCGTGTGGTCATGACAGGAGCATGGATGAGGAAGTGTGGCCAGTGTTGAAGAGAGCACTCGGGGGAGTGCAAGTGGGGATCAAACATCTGTTTCAGATGCGGGAAGGCAGGACATGTGTCAAAGGATTGCCGGGCAGGCAAATGTTTTAACTGTGGGAAAGTGGTTATATGTGCAGAGACTGCAAGAAACCGAGGGCTGAGGGTTCAGGGGCGAAGAAGACGGGAGGCGAAGAACCGAGGGCAAAGGCCAGGCATTCACAATGATGCAGGAGGAGGCCAGGACGGACACTGATGTTGTGTCCGTACGTTTCTGGTGAACCAAACTTTAGCCTCTGTATTATTTGATTCGGGTGCCAGTAGGAGTTTTATTTATGATGCCTTCAGTACTAAGCTGTCTGTTAGTAGTAGACGTGTTGATGTGCCCTTTGATGTAGAAACTGCCATAGGTGAGTCTACAAGGATCTCTGAGGTGATAGAGGGTTGTGATGTTGAATTGGAGGGCCATAAATTTCCAGTTAGACCCTTCGCTATGACTTTAGGTGGTTTCGATTTTGTGCTTGGGATGGATTGGTTGGTGGACTTTGAGGCGAACATCGTGTGTCGCAAGAAAATGATCCAATTGACAGCACCCGGCGGTGGCTCAGTGACAGTTTATGGTGATCGGGTTACTACGATTCTGAAGGTGATCTCAATGGCTGTGGCGGGAAAAATGTATGAGGCGTGGTACAGCGCCTACTTATGTTATGTAAAAGAGAAACGCCAACACCATAACTATCCGATGTTCCGGTGGTGTGTGATTTCCCAGACGTGTTCCCAGAAGACTTATCGGGATTGCCACCTGACCGAGAGATCGAGTTCCAGATTGACCTGATACCGGGTGCTCAACCTGTCGCCAAGGCACCGTATCGATTGGCCCCGATAGAAATGAAAGAGTTGATGGAGCAGTTGCAAGAGCTATTGGATAAGGGGTTTATTAGACCGAGTATCTCGCCTTGGGGTGCTCCGGTCCTGTTTGTGAAGAAGAAAGACGGTAGTATGAGGATGTGCATCGACTACCGTGAGCTGAACAAGTTGACGGTGAAGAACAGATACCCCTTGCTGAGAATCGATGATTTGTTTGATCAACTTTAGGGTGCTAGTTGGTTTTGACGAATAGATCTTCGATCGGGCTACCATCAACTGAAGGTGAAAGAGCAGGATATCCCTAAAACAGCTTTTCATACGCGCTATGGTCACTACGAGTTTCTTGTCATGTCTTTTGGTTTGACCAATGCGCCGACTGCTTTTATGGATTTGATGAACCGAGTGTGTCGGTCGATGTTGGATAAATCAGTGATCGTGTTTATTGATGACATCCTGATTTATTCAAAAAGTGAGATAGAACATGCCGGTCACATTCGAGAAGTACTAGAGACGTTGAGAAGGGAGAAACTGTACGCCAAGTTCTCCAAATGCGCATTTTGGTTACTTGAAGTTCAATTCTTGGTCACGTGGTTAATCCGGATGGGATTATGGTCGATCCGGCAAAGGTGGAAGCAGTAATGTAATGGAAGTCTCCAAAGACGCCATCTGAAATCCGAAGTTTCTTGGGTTTGGCAGGCTATTAAAGAAGATTCATTCAAGACTTCTCCAAGATTGCTTCTCCACTGACCAAGTTGACCCGGAAAGATGAGAAGGCGTTGAAGAATTGAAGACGAGGTTGACCCAAGCTCCTGTATTGGCATTACCCGATGGAAGCGAATACTTGGTGGTTTATTCTGATGCTTCCTACTCTGGGTTGGGGTGTGTGTTAATGCAAAGAGGAAAGGTGATAGCCTATGCATCCGACAGCTGAAAGTTCATGAAGTTAATTACCCCACTCATGACTTGGAGCTAGCAGGTGTGGTCTTCGCATTAAAGATTTGGAGGCACTATCTCTACGGAACGAAGTGCACCATCTTCACAGACCATAAAGCTTGAAGTACTTCTTTGAGCAGAAGGATTTAAACATAAGGCAGAGGCAATGGTTGGAGCTTATAAAAGACTACGATTGTGAGATCCATTACCATCCGGGCAAAGGCACATGGTGGCTGATGCCCTTAGCCGAAAGGAAAGGCCCGAGCCTATTCAGGTGAAGGCTTATCAGCTAATTATGACCTCTGATGTGATGACACAGGTTAAGGAGTTCCAAGACGAGGCCTTGAAAGAAGATCGTCTTAACTCCAAAAGGATGAGAGGTCTAGTTACAGAACTGGGAGAGAACACTCTTGGTGTTAAGACCCGATTTGGGCGAATGTGGATTCCTCGGTACGAGGATCTACGTGGAAAGATCATGGAAGAGGCCCATAAGACTCGATACTCCATTCACCCCGGTGTTACCAAGATGTACCAAGACATGAAGAAAGATTATTGGTGGCCGGGTAAAATCGTGATGTGGTGGAATATGTGAGTAAGTGCCTCACTTGGTTACAAGTAAAGGCAGAACATCAGAAGCCGTATGGGAAGATTCAACCTTTGGATATACCGGAATGGAAGTGGGAGCACATCACCATGGATTTCATTACGAAGCTGCCGCGTACTCCGAAAGGGTATGATGCCATATGGGTGATTGTTGATCGTCTGACGAAGAGTGCTCACTTCCTACCGATACGCGAGACATATTCATCTGAGAGGTTGGCCTATCTTTTCATCAAAGATATTGTGACTCGTCATGGTGTACCGGTGTCGATTGTGTCTGATCGCGACACCCGGTTTACATCTAAATTCTGGAAGAAATTCCACGATGCTATGGGGACGAGGTTACATATCAGTACGGCTTATCATCCCCAAACCGATGGTAAGTCGGAAAGGACAATTCAGACGTTAGAAGACATGCTCTGGGCATGTGTGATTGATTTTTGGGGGAGTTGGGATGACCACCTACCGTTAGCTGAATTCTCGTACAACAACAGCTATCATGCCAGTATTGGTATGCCACCTTATGAGATGCTATATGGTAGGAGATGCAGGACACCCGTTTGTTGGGGTGATATTGGTCGGAAGGAATTAGGAAGCGTCGAAGTGATCGAGGCTACGACTGAAAAGCTTGAAAGGATCAAGGCCTACATGAAGGCAGCCAAAGACAGACAGAAGTCGTATGCTGATAGACGACGCAGGCCGATTGAGTTCCAGGTGGGAGATCGGGTTATGTTAAAGGTCTCGCCTTGGAAAGGAATCATTCGGTTCCGAAAGCGGGGCAAGTTGAGTCCGCGGTACATAGGCCCTTTCCGAATCATTGCTCGAGTAGGAGAGGTGGCCTATAGATTGGAATTGCCAGATGAGTTGAGTGGAATTCACCCAACCTTCCACGTATCTCATTTGAGAAAATGTTTGGCCGATGAAGATATGATTGTTCCGTTGGAAGATATCAAGTAGATGAACGGCTCAATTATGTGGAGCAACCAGTGGCAATCCTCGATAGAAAAGAGAAGCGACTGAGAAATAAAGTGGTCCCCCTTGTGCGTGTACAGTGGAAGCACAGAAGGGGATCTGAGTCTACGTGGGAAACTGAGGATGAAATGAGGCAGCATTACCCACGTCTGTTCGAGGAATAACAGGTTTCGGGGATGAAACCTTTATAAGGGGGGTGGACTTGTAACACCCGAAATTTTGATTAGACAAAGGAAAATAATAAGAAGAAAAGAAAAGAAAGAATTTTGGAAGGAAAGGAAAAGAAAGAAAAAGTGGAAGGGGGTATTGTGTAAAAGTACAAAGAAAAGAGAAATATCTGATATACATAAGGATGGCTGCCCACACCTTTTCTCACAATCCCCAAATCTTCGAAATATTCTAGAGAGAGAAAGAGTAAACACGAGATTTGAAGGAAGAACAAGAAGAAGAAGAAGACTGATTCGAGGTACCGGGTTCCACGGCGACCGATTTTGAAGAAGCCATACCCAGCAACACAAGGTGAGTTCTAGGACCCCTCTTTTACGCATTTTTGAACGATTTTAGGGGCTGGAACACATTTTGAAATTTGTTTTCGAGCTGCGGGTGTTTAACCCGTACATGTATGTGTATGTAAGTGCTAATATATGGGTATATGGTTCATTTGGGCTGCTATGCCTATTCTGTTTAAGATTTCTAGGACAGATATATGAGTTTCAGTATGTTGTTCGTGTGTGAACTACAGATGTAAGTCGTAGAAGTCTTTCCTATGATGCGTGTGATGTGTAACCTGTTCTAAGTAGATGATATGATAAATCTATGCTAATGTATGTTGAGTTGATGATTGAGAGCTGAAAAACAGCACAGGTTAAGCGCAGGGTGAACTGCTCGCTCGCATGGACTAATGCGGATGACCAGGAAATGCGGCTAAGGCAATTTGCTCATCCGCATTGACCTAATGCGGATAGGTCAGAGAATACGGATTAAAGCATTCTTCATCCGCATTGACCTAATGCGGACGAAACAAGAAAACTGGCCAAGGCAGTGCTCAGCCACATTAATCTAATGCGGACAAGTCTGGAAGAATGGCCAAGGCATTCTTCAACCGCATTGACCAATGCGGGTAGTATACGAAATACGGTTAAGGCACTTTCCTCAGCCGCATTTGTCTAATGCGGACAGAATGGAAATGCGGCTAAGGCATTTCCTCATCCGCATTGACTAATGCGGATGGCTAAGAAATGCGGATGAATGAAGGAGGGAAATGCGGGTAAACACTTAGGAGAATTCAGACTTCTGTGAATTTAAAATGAGTAAGATAGGCTGGACCTAGGGGGTTCTCGGAGGTTATGTAAGTTGACACTTGAGATCATAGATGGTATGATAATGTGTGCTTGATGGTCATGCATGATGTATTTTATGTGTGTGATGCTTTGTATGATGATGAATGTATGATATGTGTATGTTCCTTATGATTATGTATGATTATCTTTCCAAAACTTTACGGATTATGAGAACGAATGAATGAAGTATTACGTAACGTAAAGTGAAAGATAATAAAAGAGGAACATGATGATGAATGCATGTATTAATGAATGCATGAAACGGAAATATGATGATGAATACATGCATTAATGAATGAACGAACTAAGTCTTGCAAGCATTGAATTAAGGTAAATGGGTCCTTCTTTGTGATTGACCCTAGTCATGGTACCTCTACCGCTTACCTACTAGTACTGTGGCATACGCTCTATTGATTCACGGCCCACTGTGGCATACGCTCTATGGATTCACGGCCCAGTAGCTAAGACTGACCGGGGTATAGCATATGGTATTGGTACAAAACGTATTCAATGTGCAAGCAAAGATGAACGGGATCCTTGTCATTCGACCACAGTAATCATAGTCAAGTGCTATGAAGTGGGTAGAGCCTGACAGGAACCATATGAGAATTGCAAGATAATGATGTATAACGAACGATGAAGATAATAAAGAATATTATCTATGTGTACATATGATGTATGATCATGTGAAATAAAGGAATGGTTTATGATGTAAATAAAGTATGTTTATTTTAAAAACTAGAACTCACTCAGCAACGCTGACTTTTTATGTGTTTCCAGTTGGTAGGTAGTGTTGCTGGGGATGGCACGAGGCGACTACTCAGCTCGTTAGGGATGTCATTCTCCTTTTGATAATGCTGCCACGCAATGGAATGCGGGTGCATAATACATGCAACAACTTATGTTGCATGCAAGTGTCAAGTGTTCCTTGAGGATCCCGATAAACGGGATTACTTAAGGAATCTTCTTTATGATGAAATTTTAATATTTCTATACTAGAGGTCACTGTTTATGACCATTTTGTAATGAGTAACGATGTAATCTTTTGAACAAGCTTTTATGATGAAATGAAATGTATCTTTTGAATGTTTCCGCTGCAATGTTTATTTAAGATGTTTATAAATATATACCAAATGTATGTTTTATGTACGATGAACGACCAACCGTAAGGTGCCCGGGAATGGGGGCTTACAATTGAACCCTCATTCGTGCGATTCAGTATTCAGTCGTACCACACATCACCCATTCGCACGACTCAAAGGCCATTCGCACGACTGAACCTTCATTCGTGTGATTGGACCTTCAGTTGTGTGATGCACAGTCGCACACATTCATCCGATTGACTCAATCACACACACTCCCAATTGCATGCATTCAGTCGCACGACAAGCCCATACGCCTGAACTCAGTCGCACGACTCACCCCAGTCGCCCCACTTAGTCGTACGACACGTCCAGTCATACGGCTCAGTCGCACGACTAGCACAGTCGTGAACTGCAGCAGATCGTGACAGCTGATGGGGCTGAACAGCCTTCGGCTGTTCCGTGCACGGTTTTCACACATCAGGGACTTCCAGAAACACTTTCCTAACATGTCTAAGTAAAATGCACATGCTGATTGACCTCACACGCACCCCCACAACCACATGCATTCGGGTTGAACCCGAGCACCCAAACCCTAGATTTGCAGCAATGAAACGAGCAACAAATGGATTACCAAGGTTGCCTACCTGTTGGAAACGTGCTATCTCAGCTGTAGCGTAGTTTAGCTGGCGAAATCGAGCTTAAAGGGGGTGATTTTGGTGCTAGGATGTAGTAGAGAGGAGTAGAAGAATAAAGTGAAGAAGGAGTGAAGAAGAAGGTGTATAAATGAAACTTAGGGCTGGTAAGGGTTTATATACCCAGCCCTAGTTTGGCAATTTGTTACGTTTGGTCCTCGCACTTAGTCCCCGGGTTCCCGAATTTGTTTAGGTTGATAATGACGTACATGAGTGAGCTATGTTAATTAAGAGGATTCCTTAAGTAATCTCGTTTATTTGAAACACCAAATGTTAGTGTTATATATCATAATTTATTTAACGATGTCGGTGGCGATGCTTGTGTACGTGTCGGGTAATAACGAGAATGTAACAATGATAACGACGACAGTCTGAATGGTGTTGACCTGAAATTACGGTGTGCCACATTATCCCCTTGTTGCAGGAATTTTCATCCCGAAATTTAGAACATCATGTTATGAGGTTCAACGGGGAATACAAGGCTCAACGGTTTGTAACGTATGTCGAATAGAGTTTCTGCGTATCTTAAGAGGTAGATGCTCGATTCTGGAACAGTTGCAGGTACTTCTTCTTCATCTGATCCTCGCGTTCCCAGGTAAACTCTGGTCCACGCTTTGAGTTCCAACGGACTTTGACGATAGGGATACGACTATGTTTGAACGTCTTGACCTCTCGGTCGATCACTTCCGTAGGTTCCTCAATGAAACGTAGTTGTTCGTCCACATTTATCTCGTCTAACAGAACGATAAGGGTCTCGTCTGCAGGGCATTTCCTCAGGTTTGAGACATGGAACATATCATGTACTCCATGGAGTTCTTCGGGTAGGATCAGCTGATAGGCCACGGGGCCAACCCGTTTGACAATCTCAAACGGTCCCACATACCAAGGGTTTAGTTTCCCACGTTTTCCGAAACGAATCACGCCCTTCCAAGGTGACGCTTTCAAAAGCACTTTGTCACCTATTTGAAACTCCAATGGTCGGCGATGCTTATCCGCGTAACTCTTCTGTCGGTCTCGTGCTGCCGCCATACGGTTACGGATTTGAACGATGTTCTTGGTCGTCTCGTGCACAAGTTCAGGGCCGGTAAGTTGACTTTCTCCAACTTCCGCCCAGCAAATAGGTGATCGGCACTTGGGCCCATACAGTGCCTTGAATGAAGCAGCTTTGATTGATTTGTGAAAGCTATTATTATAAGAAAACTCAACTAGCGGTAAATGAGTCTCCCAACTGCTGCCGAAATCTATCACGCAGGCACGCAGCATGTCTTCCAAGGTCTGGATCGTACGCTCACTCTGGCCATCGGTTTGAGGGTGGTACGCGGTGCTCATATCCAACCGCGTTCCCAATGCTCGTTGTAAGGACTACCAGAAGTGTGAAGTGAATCGAGCGTCACGATCAGAGATAATGGAAATCGGCACACCGTGCCGAGAGACTATTTCCCTTATGTACATATGAGTTAAATTTTCCATGCGATCAGTCTCCCGGATTGCCAGGAAGTGTGCGGATTTCATTAAGCGAACCACGATCAACCAAATGGTATCGCATCTGCTGGGAGTTCTCGGCAGTTTTGTGATGAAATCCATTGATATTTGCTCCCACTTCCATACTGGAATTTCTGGTTGTTGGAGTAAACCAAAGGGTCGTTGATACTCCACCTTAACCTTAGAACAGGTTAGACATCTGCTTACATTGGTGGCGATATCGGATTTCATGTTAGGCCACAAGTAAAGGACCTTCAGGTCATGGTACAACTTGTCTGAACCTAGGTGGATTGAGTACCGGGATTTGTGAGCTTCGTCCATTACTAACTCTCGTAGGTCTCCATACAAGGGAACCCATGTTCAGTCCACAAAGTAACGGATTCCGTCAGACTTGGTTTCTAGTTGCTTCTCCATGCCTCGTAGCGATTCGGCTATCAGGTTCTCTTCTTTTAACGCCTCAAGTTGAGCATTGCGGATCTGATCGGGTAACCCGGTGCGAATGGTGAGTTGTAATGGTCGAGCTCGTCTTGGCTTAGGTGTCTCCTTTCGGCTTAAGGCATCTGCTACTACATTAGCCTTGCCCGGATGGTACTTGATCGCGCAGTCGTAGTCGTTCAACAACTCGACCCAACGACGTTGTCTCATGTTCAGCTCCTTCTGTTCAAGGATGTGCTAGAGACTGTTGTGATCGGTGTAAATGGTGCACTTGGTACCGTACAAGTAGTGTGTCCATATCTTGAGTGCAAACACGACTGCTCCAAGCTCTAGGTCGTGTGTTGTGTAGTTTTTCTCGTGAACCTTCAATTGTCGAGATGCATAGGCAATCACCTTATTGTGTTGCATTAGCACGCAACCAAGGCCTTGTATAGAAGCATCACAGTAAACTACAAAATCATCGATTCCATCAGGCAGGGATAGAATCGGTGCGGTACAGAGTTTCTGCTTCAGAACCTGAAATGCGGACTCTTGTTTGTCACCCCAATCGTACGTAGTGCCTTTACGAGTTAATGCGGTGAGAGGTTGAGCAATCTTTGAGAACTCTTCGATGAACCGCCGATAATAGCCAGCCAACCTGAGAAACTGTCGTACCTCGGTCGGAGTCTTAGGCGTAGCCCAGTTCTTGATGGCTTCTATCTTTGCCGGGTCAACATGAATCCCATCTTCATTGACCACATGACCCAAGAAATGGACCTCTCGTATCCAGAAGTCACACTTTGAAAATTTAGCGTACAATCGTTCTCGTTTCAGCAGCTCCAGAATCAGCTTAAGGTGTTCCTCATGTTCTTCCTTATTCTTGGAATAAATAAGGATGTCATCGATGAAGACAATGACGAACTTGTCCAAATAAGGTTTGCACACTCGGTTCATGAGGTCCATGAAAACCGCTGGCGCATTGGTAAACCCGAATGGCATAACCAAAAACTCATAGTGGCTATTCCTCCTGAACCCGTAACTGATGATAATCTGAACTCAAATCAATCATAGAATAGTAGCTTGATTCTCATAACTGGTCAAACAGGTCATCAATATGCGTGAGTGAATATCGGTTCTTGATCGTCACCTTATTTAGTTCCCGGTGGTCATTACATATTCTGAAAGTTTCATCCTTCTTTTTTATGAAAAGCACTGAAGCTCCCTAGGGTGAAGAGCTGGGATGTATGAATCCCTTGTCTAACAATTCCTGCAATTGCTTAGACAACTCTGGTAGTTCGTTTGATGCCAGATGGTACAACGCCGGGAGATCAAAGCAGCTCCCGGTGCTAACTCAAATTAGAACTCTACCAGCCTGTGTGGAGGAAGGCCAGGTAAGTCTTCTGGAAATACTTTCGGGAAGTCTCTAAAAACTGGAATATCTTCAACATGCTTCTCATCTGTTTTCTCTCTATCACCAGTGTCAATAGAGTAAATGCCTTTTCTTGAGATATTTATGCACCTTTAAGTATGAGATGATGCCAAACACATCATCAACCTTGTGACCTTCTACCGTTAGGATCCTATCACTAGGAAGAGTTAATTGAATCAGTTTGTTTCCACAGTGATCTCTATTTGGTTTTTGGATAGCAAATCCAATTCAACCATGACGTCGAAGATACCATGGGTAATAGGAATTCGGATTTATATTGAAAGAATGTCTAGAAAAACATAGATTACAACTGCCAAGCACATGGGTGGCGGTTATAGTTCTACCATTGGTAAATTTTATGGTAGGTTTTGGAAATTAAACTGGTAAGAACTACCTCTAGCAGTCCACTCAAGTTACCAGGTATGAAACTTCTATCGGTACTCGAATGAGATAATGATGGAGCAGAACTACCATTTCTGCTGGTTTCTTATCCTCTTGAGCCTTGGGCGGTTTCCCTTTAATGCATAGGTTTTCTGCACTCATAACATCCTTTTTGTGATTCTTGTGGCGGAGGGGACTTGACCGGGATGTTCACACGATGGTTCTTGAAGGTATGGCCAAATTTCTCTACAGTGCTCTCAAATGTTCTTAATGCAAGAGTCATTGGGACGGATAGTTTCACCTGTTGCTTATAATGGAGAGGCTGAGATATATTGGACGGGGTCGTCATAATGTCTTGCTTTTTGGTTCTACGCCAAGCATAGTAAGCCAGAAAAATCCGATTGGATTCTCACCACCAGGGAGACAAACAAATGTAACGTACGCTTAATCATGATAGATATCAAATGAAATGAATGCTGGAACGCTAGAATTACCGAGATTCTAAGTCTTAAGATCAATCCAGTGAACAAGGACTACACGCGCCAAGAATATTATCACTTTATTGTAACTTTTGGAGATCTGGCACAATGTAGATGGATAGTGTTACACGAAAACTGAAATGCTAAAAAAAGAGCAAGTCTCGTAGAGACTAGGGCTAGTGTCATAACACGAATCTGATTAAGGCTCGAGGTAGATGGTAACTTTCATACTAGTAGGAATGAAGGATTTGTTTGCATACCAATAGTGAGGCTTTATGAGAACCGAGACCTCATGTCTCCAAGTATGGAATTGAGAATTTGTACTGATCATGACCTTTATCACCTAATAGAGTTGCCAGAATTCTCATGCACGACAAATTACAATTACGTGTGCACCCGTGATTCTAATTTGCTTTGCATGGTCACTAGGGTTCATTCTATTCGAGATAACATACCTTGTCAAGTACCGAGTGTTACCAATGATAGAGGTATCAAAGATATATTCATTATATCAAGGTTCGAATAATTAAGGTTGTACTAAGGTTGTACAAAGAATTCGGTTAATATAACAACAGGGAATCAAGACGATTTAGCCTTTTTCCCTTTGAAGTTCTAGGCATTTAAATGTTTAAGTCCAATTATCTGATAGACTTTGAATCTTTTAGTTGTCCCTCGTTTACTGCTTAGTCTAGTGTAGAAGATAGGATATGTTGAGAATGGTAACAAGTGTGAAAGACTTGGAAGAGTGAGGTGTTGTTCTCTTTGTTTGTCATTGCTAGGCTAGTCGTGCCAATTAGAAAGGTTTCTGTGCTCCCAAGGTGGAAATGTGTCACACCCTCAATTTCCACGAACGGGGTTTTACCGTTAGGCGTGTGACATACCAGGATCTCAGACACAGTAATATCGAACGACACTATATGAATTTAAAATAAACATTTGACTTCATTCAAAAGAACATAAACAAAGTTTACAATAGCGCGGAAGCGTGTAGATAACTTGTAAATCCATTACATTACAGTTACACGATCCAAGTCTAGACAAAATGTTCAATGCAGAAAATAAAGTGGATGAATCCATGTCCTGAGTGCGTTTCCTGTACCGTGCATCATGAGCTTATGCATTCCTGTGACCTGAGAAAACATGCTAAAATGTGTCAACATAAAGTTGGTGAGTTCACAGGTTTATTCAACAAGAAATGTGTTCGTAAGCGTTTCAATGGTTTAGTATATAGAGCATATCGTTAGGAAGCTAGCCTATGTTCATGTTACTTAGCGTTTCGAACCGAAGCTGACTGTTTACGTCCTATATTTTTGTTGTATCCCCGTCACGTCTCACCAGACAGTGACAAATGTTAGGTCAATAAAGCACCCGTTTGACCTCCAATCAATCTAGCGCGACTAGCCCGGGCGGGGTTTGTCAGACCCAGTAGTACTACTCAGAATTACCTCGCTAATCCCATTACTAACGGTTCGAGTGTGTCAGGACTGTTGTGTGTTTGCACTAACGTAACAAGCGATATCAATAATATACAACCATTTATATAAATCTGTTTGCATGTTTTCTCCCCTAAAAAGGAAAGAGAGTAAAATAGGGGCCATGAAACTCACAGATGATGTAGTAAGTGTGTAGGATGAAAGTCTCCCAAGTGTTGTTTACGACAAGCTGTCAAACACCAATTGACAGTTATGTTAAGCGTAAATGTTGTGTTTAGCGTTAATAGACATGTGTAGTCGGGTCGGGTCGCATGGGTTCGGTCGTGGGTGACACACACAAGCAGGCATACACGTATCAGACTGCATGTAGATCCCCAAATGGATTGTCGATAGTTGTAGATGGTTAGGTTATTTTATGTTAAGGAAGTATGTGCTTGTTGATTGCGTTGACTTTAATCTTTGTGGTCAAGAAAAGACACTTTATTGATTGTTATCGTATCATCACACTATAGGCACACCGCACACAATGAGAATTCACTCACAATGACTCCAATCGCATATCCAGGCTAGACGCACGACTGGAAACTTCATTCGCACGAATGGGACTTCAATCGTACGAACCAACCTCACTCGTACGATTGAACTCTCACTCGTGCGACTTAGCATTCAGTCGTACCACACATCACCCATTCGCACGACTCAACAGCCAATCGCACGGCTGAACCTTCATTCGTACGATTGGACCTTCAGTCGTGTGATACTCAGTCGCACACATTCATCCGGTTGACTCAATCGCACACACTCTCAATCGCATGCATTCATTCGCACGTCTCACCCCAGTCGCACCACTCAGTCGCACGATTGCCCCAGTCGCATGACTCAGTCGCATAGCTGGCCCAGTCGCGGACTGCAGCAGATCGCGACTGCTGGGCGGGCTGAACAGCCTTCGGCTGTTCCGTGCTCGGTTTTCACACAATCAGGACTTCCAGAAACACTTTCCTAACATGCCTAAGTGAAATGCACATGCTGATTTACCTCACACGCACCCACACGACCACATGCATTCGGGTTGAACTCGAACACCCGAACCCCAAGTTTGCAGTAGAGAAACGAGCAATAAAATGGATGACCAAGGTCGCCTACCTGCTGGGAACGTGATTTCTCAGCTGTTGTGTGGTCTAACCGACGAAAACGAGCTCAATCGAGGTGATTTTGGTGCCAGGATGAAGAAATGGTGTAGAAGAAGGTGTGGGAGAGAAGAGAGCAGATTGGGAAGTGTTGGGCTGGTGGGTGGGTATTTATACCCAGCCTCAGTTTGGCAATTGTCAAGTTTGGTCCCTGTACTTAGGTACCGTGTTCCCAAATTTGTTTCGGTTGATAACGACGTAGATTGGGCGAGCTATGTTAATTAAGAGGATTCCTTTAGAAATCCCATTTATGTGAATCCTCTACAAACACCCGTGTTAGTATTTTGTTATAATTTTATTTAACGATGTCGGTGGCGGTGCTTGTATGCGTTTCGGGTGATAACGAGTATGTGACAATGATACGACAACGG